>CM046437.1:277468-334968 GCA_025506505.1 Flaveria sonorensis | reverse complement strand
AGAAATCTATCTGTGATCTGGGTTTGATTGATGTAATGGCTACTCTGATCCCTGGGGTTCTGTTGAAGCTGCTGCAGCACATGAATACGGATGTCAGAGTTGCTGGAGAACACAGATCGTCTCTTTTACAGGTGGTGAGCATCGTCCCTGCTTTAGCCGGTGGCGAGCTTTTCCAGAATCAAGGGTTTTACCTCAAGGTATCTGATTCATCTCATGCCACGTACGTGTCTTTGCCTGATGAGAATGTTGATCTCATTCTGAGTGACATGATCCAGTTGGGTCAGTACATACATGTTGAGAGGCTTCAATCAGCCACCCCGGTTCCTGTTCTGCACGGTGTTAAACCCCTTCCTGGCCGCCACCAGTGTGTTGGAACCCCTCAAGACATCGTTGCCACACACTCTCCAGGCTTCCTTAATAGCACTGCAACTGATAAACTAGTTGCTGATATCAAATTGCCTGCCAAAAAGGATTCTGTGGTGGATGTTAGGAAAACCACATCATCCTTGCCCAGATCCAAACTAACGGATTCAAAGCAACCTTTGCCCAAACCCAGACCATCAACTTCAAGGTCGATTCCTTCTTCTCCCACTAGCTGTTACTCCATGCCTACTTCTTTCGACAGTCGGATCAAAAACCACTCCAAAATCAAAGGGTGTTCAAAGAAATCTGGGATTGGAACCTCAATCAAGAGTTTTGTTCAGGGTATTGAGTTGGGGCCCAAGGCTTTGAGAAAGAGCTGGGAGGGTAATATGGATGTCAAGACTCCAAGGTTGAAACTCACCAAGAATGATTCAAAGCCTGAGGCTCGATCTACTTCTGTAAGTTATTCATTCATATGCTTTCAAAATTATCTTCCTTTTCATATTGCCATTGCCTGAGATTTTTTGAACAAGTTGGATGATTGAAGTACTTCAGAACAATTATCAAAACCATTCAACTTCATTAGCATGTTACATGTTTCTTGATCAACTTCAACTTTATGAAATTTAAAAAGTATAGAGTGTCAGTATTGATTTTAGAGTCAAGGGTCTCCCTGGATTCAGCCTCTCTATCTCTATCTCTAGGGATAGAGCCAAGGTTTGCCTACATCCCACCCTCCCCAAACCCCACTAGTAGCTTGGCTCAAGCTACGAGTGGGATGGACAGGGTATGGTGGTGTTTGTCAGTATTGATTTTAAGTTCCAGTGATCAAAATAGATATGAAGGGAGATCATATCTGTGCTTATTTCAGTTTCCTCTTCTAATTACTATTTTATGTTCATTTGAACATCTAGTATTACAAAACAACATTCAAAAGAACAAGGCTTGTAAGTTAAGGCATAAGGTAACGTTAACATTACTGTTTTCCAATGAATATTCACTAGAATTTCCATGAAGATAGGGTCTTTTTTTTTTGTGCATCATTCGTTAGACAACGGAAGATTTTATATTGATGATGATGTTTGGACACAGGTTCCAAGAAAATCTACAAGTGAGAGGATGCCATCTCCATCTCCTAAAGAGGTAAATACACCTGCAAAGAGAGATGTGGTTGACAGTTCCAATAATAAGCAAAGACTGTCTTCCGCAAGGAAGTCAACAGCAGAGGCGCCTTCAAATGGTCTACCTGCAAACTTGGTCAAAGTTTCGCTTAGTAACAAACGACTGACTGATTCTGGAGCTGCTTCTTGGTCTTCCCTCCCATCTTCTCTGACAAAGCTTGGAAAAGTACATTTTCTACTGTGAAAATTATTCTATTTTACATTCTCTTGTATTTATCTGGACTTTGGAGACTTGAAATTTATCCCATGTATTTCTTTGTCTATAGGAGGTCCTCAAGTACAGAGATTCTGCCCAAATTGCTGCCATAGATGCCATACAAGAGGCCTCAGCTGCGGAAACCTTACTTCAATGTATAAGGTATTTCTTTTACTTTTCCACAGTTATTACCATTACATTAATCGTCTTATGGCATAACAGTAATATGTATAAGATACGAGTATTAATAAGTTTGGGGAATAGAATTAGCGTTGGTGGCTCATGAATTAATTCCTCAGGGGTGCAATGACCTTGTGCACCGTATATATTTGTAATCATGTTGAGAACTAGAAATTGGACAACAAGTGTCTGATGTCAACCCAACTAGCAGTAAACTATCAGTTTGACCTGAATCTGTTTTGGCCCGTGACCTCTGCTTCATCTAATTTTTTGCTGTTATGTGTGACAGCATGTATTCTGAGCTGCGTTCTTCTGCAAAAGAAGACAATCCACAGCCTTCCGTGGAGCAATTCTTGGCATTGCATGCCAACTTGAATAATGCTCTTCGCATATCTGAATCTTTATACAAAACTACTCTGACGGGTTCATCATCCTCAGATCATGAAGAAAACCCATCAGAAGAACATCTGAAAGTGTCTTCTGAAAGACGTAAACAAGCAACTAGTTGGGTGCATGCTGCCATGGCTACCAACTTATCATCCTTCTCCATGTACAGCAAACAAGCCAAGCTAACCCCTTTGATCTCCCCAGCTTCAACCACGGATTCAACCCCCAAGACAAATCGATCGGTGCTAGTACTTGATGGGTCCACCAACACCACTTCACCGAAAACCCAAGTCAAACCCCGGCAGTCAAAGGTGGTTAACCCGTCAACTCCACGGAGACAAGCTGCTGTTCAACAAAAGGCAAAGGCGGTCCAACCTCCACCAGAATGGGAAAGAGGGGGTGGTTTTGAGGAGGCAATGGAATTGGCACAAAAGCTAAAAGTGGAGTCTCAAGGCTGGTTCTTAGGGTTTGTTGAAAGATTCTTGGATGCTGATGTGGATACATCCAGCTCTCTATCTGATAACGGTCAGATTGCCGGCATGCTGAGTCAGCTCAAGAGTGTAAACGACTGGTTAGATGCAATTGGATGTCGCAGAGAAGATAATGATGATGATGATGATGATGATGATGATGATGATACAGAAGAAGAAGAAAGAGAAGAAAGATGTCATATCTCCCCTGAGACGATTGATAGGATAAGGAAGAAAATCTATGATTATCTCCTTACCCATGTAGAATCTGCTGCGGCTGCACTTGGTAAACCTTAAACCAAGACTAAAAGAACAGGAGTCATATATACTGCAAAATGATTAAAGATGAGTTTTTATTTGTATATAAATTACTGAGCTGTTTGTTTTGTTTTGTTTTGGGAAGGTATAGAAAAAATTGAATATGAAGAAAGACATTTGGTTTTGTGTGTCGGAAGTCTTGTCTTGTTTTGTTTTGATGATAACTAATTTGTTGTGCAAAATGCTTTCTCACTTGCTTTTGAATTGCATTTCCAAGAGACTAGTAATCAAAGTGTTAGTTTAAGAGAGCGCGTATGAGAGCACACGTGCGCTTCATTATAGCTCTTTTAACATATAAGTTTGTTTTCTGGCCTTATCAATCCCGTCACCTTCGCTTCAACCAGGGTTGAACCCTATTGAATGGGGAGAGCTAGGCTACATTCACCATCGAATAACTGGGTAAAAGTGGCATGTTGCCTCCTTTCCAAACAGTGATCGACTCTTTAAAAGATATAGAGAGAGATATGGGTTTGAGTGTGATGATAAAAGAAATGATTAAAAAGATATAGAATAAAAAGAGGAGAGAGAGACATGGGTTTGAGTGTGATGCTAAAAGAGAGAATTAAAAAGATATAAAAAAATATTAGTTGTAAAGTTAATATGACATTATTTTGTATGTATTAAAACATTTACAATTCATTTTTTATTCTCATCCTTATAATTACATTAAAAACTTTATTTTTTTTCTCTATTTTTTAATTTAATAATATTTTTTTCATATTTTTATTATTATTTTTTCTCTCTTATCCACTCACAACCATCCTCTATAATATAAGACACACACGCACATAAAAATAGAAAACAAGAAGTGAATGCATTTGGACAACATCTGCTTGTATACGATAAAAAATATGTAATAATCTCCAAAAAAAAACTGTAATAGAAGAGTATATAGTTTATAGGTTCTTATAATATAATGTTAAACTTTCAATTAAATTATCAAATTAAGTTGTTTTTGGAACAGTATTTTACACACTTAATTCTGTTATGTTTATTCCCAAATATTGACTTCAAGAAGAATAAATTAATTCAAAGATTAAAGGTTGCTAATACAGCAACCTAAGTCCCTCAAGTGTTGATAATTTAGTTATCCGACAATAAAATCCAATATCCACTCCACCTTACCCAATTTTGAGCATTTTATATCTCAAAAAACATATTTGTCATACGCAAGATATCAAAGATTTAAATACCAAGACAAATCCAATATCCAATACCCTATATATACTAGCATATGTTGATCAACAAACTAAATATCCCCAACATTCAAGGAAAGATTGATTTGGAAGCATTGCCATAGTTTATAAGATGCTAGAATCAAGGGGCTGTTTGAAATCAACAAGTAGTCCCATATTTGGTAAATCAAATCAAGGTCCTGTATGATGGATTCTGCCTTACTATGTATGCCTGTCAAACCATTAACAACAAGAAAAAAACAAAGCTCACAAGGAAACAATTTAGTTTCTCCAGTTATCACAGCAACACCCCTCCTGAAGGGTCGGGTTTAGGGGTAACTGAACACCAAAAGAAAGAAAAACAAATCAAACCAAACGATTGATATGTCGGTTTTGTTTGGTTTGGTTGGGTTGATATAGGGAATTTTACTTTTGTAAAGCACATTCTGTGAACCACATATTACATCACTTGAATTGGTCATTTCTTTCGAGACAGGGCAGCTGCCAGCCCTCCAGCCACAAGACCAACAGCCGTAACAGCTGTGGCAGCAATACCTATACCAATCACTCCATCTGCATACCATACAACAAAATATTCAAAAACCAACTCCATTTCCATCTGCCCCATATGAGAGATTCAATCAAAAGAAATGCAAATACAACTTATACTTGTTTTAACTTACCTTTCTTGATTTGATCTTCAATTGATTTCTTGAGAGTTATGGCCTGCCTCCAGTCCGGTGCAATCTGTGAGGTCCACATATTACAGTCCACCGTATAAACAAAAAGAAAATTGGAAAATGGATGCATTCAGCAAGGCCTCTAGTTGGCATTTTTCTTGCATTTATATTTTTCTGGAGATAGGCTCTTATTAACCTTCAGTCCAGAATGAGTACCGGATTTCTAAATGAGCAAAAAGATTGAAGAATGTAAGCCTCATGGGGATACCTCCAAACAGCGATCAACAAGTTGCCGGCTCCTCGAGTAGTCCCCACTTCTATAATACCCCACAGCAAGCAGATACATCTTTTCTCTCATTTGCAACAGGTCACTAGTGCTGGGCAATGAACCTGCAACAACCAAGTAGATAAAAAAAAAAAAAAAGTACCCTAGTTAGCTACACACATAATAAGTTGAAGAACATAAAGAGTGATCATTTGATCAATTTTAGTTTTTAATAGTTATGTTCAACAATTCAAACATCTCAAAGACTTATTAATCACTACATTCATGAAACAGATAAAACATATTAAAAAGTATGTAATCCTGTATCTATTTGTTGTATAGTTGTTTCCTTTTTTCTTAATTAAAAAAACAACTAGGCATACGGCAAATGCGAAAGGTTTTAATAAATGTGGAAAAGATAGATATTCAAAACTGATTTATTAACATAATAATCAAATTTCAAATATTTACCTTCAAGCATAGCTATCCCACGTTGTACATCTTCAGGTCGTTTTGAATGAACAAGAGCCCATGATAAGCGGAGAAGACACTCACTTTTGTGTTTATCAGAAGAACCTTTGTCGGCTTCAGCAACCTCACGCTCACAACCCTGTAATTAGATCAGAAATGTAAATAATTGAGAGTAATCTTCTAGGCTGTCGTATGAACATCTTTAATCAAATGTACATAGATCAACCTGGATTATCCTCCCGTATAACGTGTTGCTTATGTGATCAGTGATTATAAGAATGCTATAAGAACTTGCCAAGCTATTCCACTTCTTACTCAACTCATATCAGTTGTAACTCAGCATTGGATTGGTCAGTGCCATTACTTATACATGATATCATTATCACTGGAGTAGTTATAGACTATAGGGTTCTACTTGTAGGTGCTGATGAGAAGTTAGAAACCAGAAAATATAATATAGCTTGCAGCATATTATTTTTTCCTTGTAGAATTCTTAAACTAACCCAGCCATGAATGGCAATTCTAGGGTCTCAACTAAATACCCTTTGTGGTGAACATACCACTACAGAAGCTATTTATCTATCCATGCATCCTTTTATGTATTGATTACATCATCATTATAATATCTAGGATACATGTATACATTTATGACTTCAATCTTTGAGCTAACAATTATATACATACAAGTGGACGCCATCATCGCACCTAATCTGATCGACTCTTGAACAAACCCTAAAGGAGGCAGGCAATTTACAACTCAAAAGAAAAAAGAAACGGCTAGAGGAGGATTGCAGGGATGAGATAGAGTTGAGATGATGATGAAGTAAAAGAATACTGAGGGAAGGTTGAATGGTAGTCTACTTACAAGAACAATGTCGGAATCACACCAAGGGACGTTGTCGCTGCCGGTGAAGAAGGTGCCTATGGAATCTAACAACTTCCCGATCTTTGCATCCATTGATTTTGATTTTGATTTCGATTTAGATTTTGATTCTGATTTTGATTTTGATTTGGTTGTAGATTTGATGGTACGAGCTGATGATGATGAAGAAACCCCAACCCAAAAGCACCTGCCTAATAACTCTTGATAAATCAAACTTGGGCTTTAAGTGGGTGCTTCCGTTCGCATCCCGGCTACCTAAAAGACTCTTAACTAATCCGATCGGTCCGAGAATGCTATGACTTATAACTTTTAGAAAATTAATAGATAATAAGTATGTTTGATAAATATAAAATAAAATTTTATTAAGTAAATTTTAAAAAGTTAAAAGATATTTACTTTTTTTTTTTTTGAAAGGTGGAGATATTATTAAGAGAAAACATATTACAAGCTAGCCATGTACTAAACAAAACAATACAACAAAAGAAGATTAATATCCCTCAAATTAAAATTACACCATTCCTTTCATTTCAAAGATTGATGTTTTGATCTGTTCTTAACTCATAGGAAACCAACTACCTTTATTTCCTCCATTATGTTTTCAATGAAGACTTCTTTCTTTTCATACAATAATTTGTTTCGGGCTTTCTATAAAGACTAGCATGTCGTTAGGATAATAGTTTGCACCATCCTTCTTTGTCTGGGGTTGGAGTCAATATGTTTATGAATTTCCAGCAAGTCTTTAAAAAGTTACTTTTCAAAAGTAATTTTTTAACAAAATAACCAATCCCAAACATCGTCTAAGGATTTGGATAGTCCTTCGCTCCTCCCCATGCTATTTCCAATTTTCTTTAATACATCAACATTCTTTAAAATAAAATAATAATTATTTTAATATTAATACTAATGAAAATAACAACAAGTGGTGTAAAATCAGTCTTATCGACTATTAATCGAGGATTAATTGAAAATCAACCACCAACCTTGGAGATTTCATATAATCGGAGGGTTAATCGGTAATCGATCTTAGTCAGGAGAAATCAAACCTAATCAGTCAAAATCAATTACATTTCTTTCAAAAAAAAATTAAATTGCCTAAATTTTGGTTAAAATCAGTCAAAAATTGGTCAAAACAAGTTAATAATTGTACTTTTTTGAAATTAATTATATATATGTATACATATACACAACTATATATATAAACTACATATAAAATTCCAATCCGATTAATCACGACTAATCCTTAAGCGGTATCCCACCGCCGATTAGTGCCTAGCGATTTTTACAACCATGAGAATAACCAAAAAATTATTGATCATAAAATATGGAAAATAGAAATATTACTAGATAATATGTTTATGCTAAGCAATATACATAAATGGCCTATCTATTATTCAACAAAAGAGCAACTTACATAGATCGATAGAGAACCTTCACTTATTTTGTGTAGGTGTGAGGGGAAACCATCTACACTATGCTAGTGCATCTTATACTTTAAACTTCAGACAAATAGCATATAAACGACGAGGTTCAAAAATCATTGGGTGGATGTCTTCCTCTTCATACCGACATTAATTTTTGTATAGTATATAATGTCCATAGCATGTGATTTAGTATCATTGGAAATTTCCTTATAAATATAGTGAGCTTGAATCTATATAACTGCAAGTTTATTGAATGTTTAAGAGTAAAAAATGTCATTCAACCAAGTGTATCCTCGTGGCGATGTCAAGAAGATGGACGTGACTTTTTGAATGTGCATCAATTATAGGAAACTAAACAAGGTAACAATAAAGAATCATTACCCACTTCCCAGGATAAATGCTTTATTTGACCAATTGCAATGATCCATAATGTATTTGAGATCTAGAGACCATAAACTAAGGACGCAAGAAGAAGACGTCCCAAAACCACATTCCGTACACGGTAAAGTTATTATGAGTTTCTCGTAATGTTATTTGGGCTAATAATGTGCAGGACCGGTTATGATCAATGCCATAGATCACATCCTAATTATGAGTTTCACAAGGTGGAGAGAGTTGAAAACACTTAGCAAATCAAATAGGAAACCTGTTAGGATGAAACAAAAAACACAAGTAACAAGAACACTCGAAAATGGTTTTCAAAAATGATATATATTGCTCTCAAGTTCTATTACAAGTGTTACAAAGCTTATCTAAATTACAAGTACTTGAGACACTTGATACTACATCCTATAGCCAGTCATACTTTGAAGGCCAGCTGGAAATACTAATCTAGACAACAAGATCAATGTAGAACAAAAGATAGATTGTCTTTTGACTAGTGACTATGACATGCCATAGATCATATCCTAATATATTACAAAAAGGATAAATTTTGAAATATCGATGCTCGTAGGATCGAATATTGCAATCGTATTGTTGCCGTTTATCAGATCTGTGATGCGGAATCTCACAGACCCGTTGATGATTTTAAGTGAAGATCTATACAAGATTTAATGTATGATGATGAATGAATGATGAACAATTCAAGAACACATATTCATAAAAAATTCATTCATTCATATGAATGATGATGCTAGGAGATTACAAAGGGAGTTTGTAAGAGAATTCTCTCACACACACACTCAACCTGATTGTTTCTCTCACTAGACTTATCAATGCTTTCCAATGCTTAGCAATGCTTAGTAATTATACTTAGTCTATTTATACTATTTACATAAATAAACAAAATTACATTAAGCCCTATTGATTACACAAATATTGTTCTAAGTCTGATAAATTCTCTGTTGCTGATGCGTGGCTGCCGGGTGCTGACGTCATTCGGGACGACCGCTGATGTTGACTGTTAACTTTGACTACGGTTGACCAAGTTTGACCAAGTTTGCCTTTGGTCAATTTTCTTCATTTTGATCATATTTTCAGCATAGTTTCACCGTGTAGGTTTTGGTAATTATCATGAGATTCAGCACTTAGGTTTTGGTAAGTATGATCTTCAAATAGTCTAACAATACTCCCCCTAAAATGATGCTGCCAAAACCTCATGATTATCAAAACCTTGGATGTTGATTGATATGCAGTCTTGAAGTGCAGTCTTCTCCCCCTTTTGGTAGCATCTATAGACTTTGTTTCGGCACTTGATGGATGTTTCATCAGCTTGATCTTCTAGTCCCATTTTGAAGACTTATAAATATACCCATTTGCAAACACTGTGGATTGCACAGGTACCAATATCAGCAGCTTTATCACAACTTCAGAAGTGAAGGAGAAGCATCGGACATTCTTCAGACTTGACATATACTCTCCCTCAACAAAAGCTTTGGAAGGTGAGGAACTTTTGTGTATGAGACACCAAGAGGAGGATTCTTAGTTCTCAGCAATTGGCAGGAGATCTTTGAAGGAAGCATGAGTGTTCACTTAACGTCTTGAACTAAATGAGAAACTCAGGAATTTTGTGCAATTCATCACCTGCAAAAGTCTAAATCCTCTCGGTAGAGGTATTGCATGGAAGTTTCACACCTAAATCAATAACACATATAAATCTGCCAAAACTAAGAAAAATGCTAAAAATGACAAATCTTTTTGGAATTTTAGATTTTTCTAAATTATGATATTTTTCAATTTTAGGATGAATCCTTCAACTGTAATGAGATCATACTAATCCAAAATCCTCTACATCTAAGAATTTAAAGTTGGAATAGACATAGACAAAGAACAAAGTTGATTGTAAGTATGTTTGTCCACTTAAACTCTTACAAGGATCTATTTTCAACACTTTGTGATATTTATCATGTTTGGGTTTGATTAGATATGCTAATTGAGTGTCCCACACTTAGAAGTATGAAAGAATAATTCTCTTCATGAAATGCAAGGTGGCACTTTATCATAACTTGAACCAGGCTACTTAGAGTATATATTCTCATGATATGATCCACTTTGGGATTCTTTTCAACTTCACTTTAGAAGTTGATCCATATTGGGATTCTTTTAGCTTTGATCCATATTGGGATTCTTTTCTTTGCCTTTTTGGCATGCATCAGCACTTTTAGTGCAAGGTCAACTAGGTCTGTGCTTAGCATAACAAAATTGTCCTTATATTTACTCTAGGTCTGTATTTGCATACAACAAAGGAGAAACAAATGCTTTTATTAATGAGAAATTTATAAACCATTTTCGCATGGTGTGTTTAGGTAACCACACAGGCAAACACTAGGAAAAGTCATTGCTTACCAATACCCTAAGATGGTTTTGGTCCACAATGCATATTGATTTAGTTCATTATAAAAATGCTTATCTTGAATCCAAGCTGAGCCTACTGACATATCAAACAGAGTCTTGTCAGTCTTTACTGATCTAAAAAATTGATGCAGAAGATTGTAGATGAGTGTACTATCATTTCTCAAATAAATGCAAGAAGATTAAAAAATAATTACATAATAGTAATATTTTTGGACTTTTCTTGATTTTCTAATTTCTTTTTAGGTTTTTTTTTTATTTTAAGAAATTAAAGAAATGGCATATGTGTTTTCAAATCAATAGAGATCATCAACAGTTAGTCCATGTAGTAATGTAATCAGACTAAGCAGATGGAATGAAACATCGATTGTTTCTTGCATTGTCATCATAGTTTCTGTGAATGATTGATGTCCTGCATTGAATCATGGTTAATTTCTCCCCTATTTGACTCAGTTGCATCATAACATCATAAGCAGGAAGAACATTCCTATCATGAGAAGGGATAAGCCACTACTAACTTTTCTTGGGTTGGCAGACCTCAATAACTGTCCCTAATACACTAGCAAATCAGTTAGATATTTCAACCTAGGCCATTACTGTCCTGAGCTATCCATTAGCATCTTTATATGTGACTTATTGGTATCTGTATGATTTTGCTTTATTTGATGATGTATCAGACTCACCTCCTGAAATTGTTTTCTTTCTCCAATAATGTTTTGATTTTGAACCAACTAACTCAACTTTAGTTTGTTTAACAAAAGGAGTTTGTTTGGCTTTTGAAAATCTTTTGGTTGGTTTAGAAAATCTAGTTTGCTTTTGAAAGTTTTGTGGAGGTGTAGCAAAGGATCTTTGTTCTTGATCATGTTTATTTCTTCTGGGCATGTGATCATATTCATCATAAGAATTATAATCATGATTATAATAATTTGATGGATGTGATCTTCTATGATAGCCATTATGCCAAGTATTATTCCTATATCTGTCATACTTATGTTGTGTGTATGACCTAGGATAATGTCTTGGTGCTCAATAATCATGAATATCATAATGTTTAAAATCATACCCATGCATATGTGATCGAGGAAAAGAGTAGCTATGACATCTGTTGTAGTACTCATGCTCCGATCTTGGTGAGTACGACTCTGATGGATGATAAGATCTTTGACCTCTTCTATGTTGTGATGTTAGAGAGTTGTTGTATGAACACTCTGAAGTGGTACGATTCTCCATGTCATAATTTAAGCAGTAAGGAGAAGGTTTGGATCTTCTTCCCTTAGGCTTGGATGATGAAGTTGGATTTGATTGGAACTTCACAGCCTTTTGTCTTGGTTGTTTATGTTGCTTTCTTTTGTGAGGACATATATATGTATCACTCTCAGTGTTTTTACACTCAGACGTGTTGCGTGAATCTGAATTGCATGTCTTGTAGAGAATTGGTTGTTATTTTAGAGTTTCTAATGTAGCTTTTGAGGTTGATGGTTAGTTTGGATCAGGTGTAGAAGACTTTGTCTGATTTTTCTTCTTTCATTTAGATCTAGTTTTCTTCCTCTTGACCTGTTCTTTGATTTCTTGTACCTCAGGCTTCTGCTTGTTCTTTAACTCCATCTTAATCTTTGCCTTCAGTTCAGCCTTTATGAATTTTGGTTCAAGGAATCCAACTAGTTTGAATTTCTCATAGAGAACCATAGCCTTTTGTTTGTTGTCAGGCTTTGCTGCTTTGGATTTCTATGGCTTTTGTTTGTTTTGGATTGATTTCTTCAATGACATGGATAGTACATGTCAATGTTGCTTTGTTTGGTTGGTTGGTTTCTTCATCACTGTCATCACTTGCAGGATCTCCATCTTGACCATCACAGGAATGAAAAGTTTCATTCTGTGGTGATTCAGGTTTGATGTATAGCATTGATGCTGTTTTGGGAGAAGTGATTTAAGTGATAGTGGATGGTTTGTCTGTTGGATGATGATCATGCATATTTGAATCTTCTTTGACTGGACTTGTCATTGAAGTTGGCATTTCTATGTAGTTATCATTGTAAGGAGGAGGAACAACATGGTATGTAGTTCCAACACTCTTCTTTTGATCTCTTTGTGCATTAAGTAGTTCTTCCAACTTTCTAGCAGTCAACTTTAAATTCTCAAGTTCAACTTCTGTTGATGCATGATCTGCTTTTGTCTTTGTTATAAACTCAGTGAGTCTTGTAACTTGTGCTTGAAGACTAAATCTTTCTCCAAGGAGTTTGTCTACATCCTTCAAAAGAGAATTGATTTTATCTTCAAAGGCTTTATGTTGTATCTTTAATGCTGCATTTGTAGCCTTTTCTGTATTGATTGCTTGATTTAGATGCTCAATGTAATGTTGCAAGTTATTGATTGTTTTGGTTGTACTTGCTTCTGATATTTTGGCTTCAACTTTAGCCTTTGTGTGTGTTAACTTCACAAAGAGTTTAGTTGTGTGAGTATTCAGCTTGTGGTTTTCTTTACGCAAGTTATCAACTTCTTTCTCTAGTGAACTGATTTGATTAGCAGAAGTTTGTAGTTCCTCTTCATATGAAGCTCTTTCCTTCTTTATCATGTATGCTAGATTGTTGCAATATTTTTGATATGCTTGTACTTCATCTATGCATGCTAATGAGCATAGATTGATCTTTCTGTCTTCAAGAATTTCAGGCAATGGAGGAATGTTTATGTTGTTGATATTTGTGGCTTTTGAAAGCTCAGCAGCTAACTCTTCAAGTTTGATTTGTTGTTGATCCATTTTGTCTTGCAACTTGTTCAATCCTTAAGCTAAACTAATGTTTTGTTAATTCAATGTCTTGATTTGTGCCTGATCATTTCTTTGAGATTGTTCCATATCTGACCTGTATTTGATCAAATCATTAGACAATGTGTAGTTTGAGTTTGCAAGATCACGCAAATGTAAATGCATCAGTTCTTTCTCAATGTGACTAATGTACAACTGAATATTTGTCTTGTCAAACAATGAATTGTTGTTATTGTTTGATATGCTGCTGTTGTTTGGTTGATTACAGCTTTTGCTTGATTTGCTGTTGTTGTTTGGTTGATTGAAGCTTTTGTTTGATTTGATGTTGTTATTTGGTTGGTTGCAGTAGCTTGGTTTGCTCTGTTTGAATTCTTGGAACCTCTTTCTACCTGCAGCAAGAAAGATAGCTCGGTTTCTCGAAACACGAGGGTTGGTGAATGATGTTAAATTTTCTATTTTGTTTAAAAACAAAAATGATTTGAAAATTGTTTTTGTGTTTAAATCAAAATCAAATTTAAACTTTAATCGAATCCAAAGAACGTTAAAACTCAATTTAATTAGACCGGCCTAATTAAAGAGTTAACTTTGTTCAATTACAATTTAGTTAAGCCGGACTAAGATTAATCTAGCTTAATTAGAAAGTAATAATATTTGGATCGTCCAATTGAAATTAAATAATTTTTCAAACAATGTCTGCTGTGTGTGATGATTTCTCATCCGTTATGGGTACAGCGCACAAAGTTGTGTGTTCAACGTCCGCTGTGGATGGATGAACGTCCGTTGTGGACGGATGAATGTCCGCTGTGGACGGATGAACGTCCGCTGTGGATGGATGAATGTCCCCTGTGGACTGATGAACATCCGCTGTGGACATATGAACGTCCGCTGTGCACAGATAACTGTCCGCTGTGGACCTGTTTTGTCCGCTATGGACTGTTGTGTCCGCTGTGGACTGTTATGTCCGTTGTGGACTGTTATGTCCGCTGTGGACTGTTATGTCCGCTGTGGACTGTTGTGTCCGCTGTGGATAGATGAATGTCCGTTGTGGACCTGTTGTGTGAAGGTCTTTATCTGCTATGAAATTTAATAAATAAGTTGTGAAAAGTTTTGTTCTTTAGCTATGGATGATTTGTTCATCAGCTGTGAACACTTAGAAAAATGGATGTTTGTTAGCTGTGGACTTAGTGTATCAGCTGTGGATGTAACACATCAGCTATGAACACTTAGTTGCAAAACTGATGAAGATTGTCAGCTGTGGAATCAGTGCATCTGTTGTGGAATTAGTGCATCAGCTATGAAATTAAAACACTTAGTCAAAAATCAAATTCAAGTGTAATTTGTTTATTCTTTGTAAACTTTGATTATGAATGAAATTTCAATTTTAAATACACAACTTGTTGTTTCAATGATTGTTGAATGATTCTTGAATGATTGTATGATGAACAAACTAATCAAAATATGGATTAAATCATAAATTTTGCTGAATTTTGTGATTTCAAAACAGCTTGACTTTGAAAAAGTTAAACTTCATGCTCTTGTATGAACAAACTTTTGATTCTTGGGTTTCTGATGGAATTTGATAAAATCAAATGTTATAACAGCTATAAATAAGTGATTCTAAGCTAAAACAACAATCAGTTTCATATAATCATCACCTAAACTCAGATTTAGATGATTAACTCATGAAGAACACAATAAAGAACAAAAACCCAGATATAAAAATCAAATGTTCAAAAATGGATGATTTAGTTATTGAAAATGATAAACGAACCTTAGATTTGTTGTTTATAAGCTAAAACCACTATTAATTTTAGCTACACAACATCAAATTCATGATTTTTGATGATTTTTCCTTAAGAACAGTGAACTTTTCTCAAGAATACAAAATTTTCAAAAATCTTCAAATTCAAGAGTTGTGGTTGTTCAATTGATATGAAACTTTGTAGATGTGTTAGTTAACACAAACTAAATCTATTAGAAGCTTAAATTTGATCAAACAACAACAAAACCAAAATTTCATGTTCATGAGCATTTGAAGACTTGAAAAACAAGTTTGCTTAAATCTTCAAATTAATGGCTCAAATGAACTTCAATTGATGTGAAAACTTGCAGATCTTCACGAAATAACAAATCTAAGCTAATGGTAGCTTGATTTTATCAAAAAAACAACAACAATTTGCAGATCAAACTTATGGTTCAAATTTTTGAGAAAAATTTGAAGAACAAGGAAAATATCGATACTCGTAGGATCGAATATTGCAATCGTATTGTTACCGTTTATCAGATCTGTGATGTGGAATCTCACAGACCCGTTGATGATTTCAAGTGAAGATCTATACAAGATTTAATGCATGATGATGAATGAATGATGAACAATTCAAGAACACATATTCATAAAAATTTCATTCATTCATTCATATGGATGATGATGCTAGGAGATTACAAAGGGAGTTTATAAGAGAATTCTCTCTCACACACACTCAACCTGATTGTTTCTCTCACTAGACTTATCAATGCTTTGCAATGCTTAGTAATTCTTAGAGTATAAAATGACTACACTTAGTCTATTTATACTCTTCACATAAATGAACAAAATTACATTTAAGCCCTATTGATTACAGAAATATTGTTCTAAGTCTGATAAATTCTCTATTGCTGATGCGTGACTGTCGAATCCTGACGTCATTCGAGACGACCGCTGATGTTGACTGTTGACTTTGATCACGGTTGACCAAGTTTGACTTTGGTCATTTTTCTTCGTTTTGATCATATTTTCAGCATAGTTTCACCGTGTAGGTTTTAGTAATCATCATGAGATTCGGCACTTAGGTTTTGGTAAGTATCATCTTTAAATAGTCCAACAATAAAAGTACATAGTTGGAAGGTTATAGATAAAAGACCTTAATCTACAGTTGACGAAAGCATGGACCTTTTCACCAACTCATTTAAGTTGGTGAGTCATCAAAAGTGGTAGCAGAAAGTTGTTCATTTTTTGTAAAAAGGTGATTCAGAGAAAGCATGTCTTCTCTGTCTTTAGAAGAAATCAGTCTTTGGCTTCGGAAGACTTTGTCTTTGAAGCTTCGGAAGACTTCATCTTTGTCTTTGGAAGATTTGGTCTTTTAGCTTCGGAAGACTTGATACTTAGCATAATTCACTAAGCTATATCAAATCTTCTGAAGTAACTTTCCTGTACTTTATAAGTGCATGCTAAGAGCTCTTTTGGTTGCATCAGCCTCTAAGTGTAATCCTTACAAACTCCCCCTAGGCTGATGCAACCAAAACTAAGGAGACCTTTGAATCTTGATCTTCATCTGTTGACAGTCCTCATCAGAATCAAGACCATTCCCTTCATCATCAGTTGGTCAGGATTCCTCAGACTTTCAAAGTACCTCTTCATGTCATAGAGATCATGTAGAGGGATGTGAAATCCGATACTATCAGGTCTGTTAATTGACGTGAAGCTCGTTAACTCTCCTTGTATATTATTTATTCTTGCGCAATTAATTCATTTCCTACCCTAAATTTTTGTCTCATCTGTCTTACGCGTTAACCTTAATCGTATAATATGGTAATTAAATTAATTAAATATAAATCTTTCGGTTAATTGTTATCCATATAATTATGACTAATATTATTATTATAACATAATAATTGTTGTTATTAATACTAAAATTAATATTATTGTTGTATTATTATAATTATTATCATTATTAATATTATTATTATTATAATTAATAAGTTTAGGGTTTAAATTATAAATTATCTAAACTTAAGGGATTAATTAATCTAAACTCAAGGGTCCTAAGTGTAAATATTAATATATATATATATATATATATATATATATATATATATATATATATATATATATATATATAATTTAAAACTCTCGGTAACCCCGCAAGCCCCCCCCTGTGCCGTGGACCTTCTGCCGAACACAACCACCGGACCAACCCCTTTAGCCGCCGTTAGCTGCCGTTGATTGCCGTCGCCTCATTCGGATGGTTGTTTCGCAGGTACATGATCCATTTAGACTTTGTTTCGTTTATTTTCGCGTTGTTCGGTTTCGTTCTTTCGGTTCGGTTTGTTTCGGGGGATACGGTTTGTATCACGATTGCGTGGTGTGTTTGACGGTGTTGCGGTGGTGTTGTGATGGTGTTGTTGTGTGTGTCGGGATGAGGAACACCACGCAGCAGCCTTTGGCTGTTGTTGTGTGTGTGTATATATGCGACAGTGTGTGTGTATGTGTATAATGTATGTGTGCGTGCGGTGTGTGTGTGTGTGTAATGTGTGGGCTCGAAGGGGACAGAGCAGCCAAAGGCTGCTGTGTATATATGTATCCCGTTTGTATATATGTATCTATGATGTGTGTGTGTCACTATATATATATATATGTATGGGTATGGGCGTGTATGCATCTTGTGTGTGTGTATGTGTGTTCAAAATCGTGTGTGTTTGAGTTAGTGTGTGTGTGAATTGTGTGTGTTAGTGTGTGTACTCGGTTTGTATGTATGTATACTCATGTGTGTGTGTGTGTGATTGCATATGTTTATATGGGGATGTATATATATATTCCGAGTGTGTGTTGGCATGTGTTTTGTGTGTATTATGTTGTGAGTGTTTTTTTTCTTGGTTTTCATCTTTGTTTTGTTTTTAGTATTATTATTACACATATTATTATTATAAGTATTATTATTATTACTATCTTTATTATTATTATCATTATTATTATTACAATTATTATTATTATCATTATTTGTATAACTATCATTATTGTTATTACTAATATTCTATAGTGTGTGATGATGTATGAATGATATTTAAATATTGTGTACGTGCCGCGCGTCGAACTCGAACCGATCCGAAACCAACCGAACGTATCCATTCTCCTTAGACGCCTTTTAAGACATTGATTACCTTTATGTATAGGTGTTTGATCGTTGGGTTGCTCTCATCTCCGGAAGTCTTCTCGTTTACTTTATTTCCGTATCATTCAAGGTGAGTTTTGCGGCCCCATTTTTATTTCTATTATTTATAAAACTTAGGGGGAAAAGTATGCTCACTCTTTTTATGCTGTGAACTCATTTAAAATTTGGGACTATTGTGTTTACTGTTGGTAAGTTGATATCTAGTACATGCATGAGTTGTCTGTGTGATTCTTTATTCACAACTATTTAACTCCGGTGTTGGAGCCGACGGGCAGGTATTGATAGTACTATTGGGTTGACACCCCCACCCTTGTTTGTTAGTATACTAGTTGGGACTGACAGTGGCCACGGACGGGCCCTAGGGTGAATATGTTCTGACAAGATCTGTGTGTACGTCATAGGTTTAGTTGTGATGCTCATGATTACATGTGATATTGCTTGCTTATAACCGTATACACTTATGTCCTAAAAAACTATTACACAGTATCAATTTTTGTTTATTATTTAAACCTATGAGCTCACCAATAATATGTTGACCTTTTGAGCATATCTTTTCAGGTAATAACCATTGAGGATAGCTAGGGATGCTGCCTTAGTGACGACCATAGGAATTGCATTTTAAACTTATTGGGTGTTTTAGACAATCATGTTTGGATTTTATTTATTATCCATGTTTTGTTCACTTGCTCTCGGGTTGTGGGATTTACATTTCTTTTGATTGTTTGGCTATGTTTGTCATGGAATTGACTAACCACGACACAAGTCTCCATTTGTGTCTGGTGATGTCATGGCACGTTGACCTTACATCATTTAATGCATCTCTATTAATTAACAATGTGTTATGACGATCCCGTCCGTTACATCCTCATGTTTCCACTATAAGCAGGGGGTGACAGATTGGTATCAGAGCCATTGGTTATAGAGAATTAGGCGGATCACTCGACCTAGACTATAACCTAGGAACCTCCATGTAGAATGCATACTAGGGTTTTGTGTGCATATGAAATTACATGTATGTTCCTCTTATTCTGTTTATCTGTTTCTTTACTATTTGACCTATTTCACCTGAGGAAAAGTACTTGTACTTTTTTCTTATAGGATGTCTTCTGCTGGTCCTTCCGTTCCTTCTCCGCCTCGCGCTATTCTATCAGATTCTGAGTCCGAACCCGAGGAGGTTATCTTAGACCATATGGTACATTCGTCATCGGATACTGAGTCCGACCTCGAGGAGCTTATATCAGAGCCATCTGGTAAGGAAGAGTTAGGCAACCCTATGGGGCTAGGATTGCCTGTTGTCTGAGCTGCACCGGCTGTTCCTGCAGCTCCTGAGGTTCTTTTTGCACCGATTGCTCCTGTCGTCCCTGCTACCCTAGTTGTTCTTGAGGTGCTTGCTATGCCGGCCATCGCGAGGTATGCCCCCGAGGTGGGACCCTGGGTACCCGGCTACCATAGAGGGTCGTACCGGTTAAATGGTGTAGGTCCGGTGAGGTTGATGACGGCCAGGAAGAGGGAGTTCTCGGCCAACCGTATTAGGTTCTGGCTGCCAACAAATGAGGCCAGTCTGTGGGGTGACTACCCTGACCAGCCCCCGAGTCCCTCTAGTTCCTCCAGCAGTGACGACGGCCAGGATTGATGTTGCATGAGCACTGGTGAAGAAATGAAGACTTGTGGAGATTTATTTTTGTTATTTTGTATTTTGTATTTAGACTCTGTTGGACTATTGGTACTTGCATGTTTTGGGATATTATTCTTAGTATTTGACCATTGTTTGGGATATTATGAGTTATGGAAATGAAACCTTATATTATTATTATTATGGAATTGTTTGTGATTTTGTCTTGGAAATTATACGGTTTGCACTGATATATAAACTGCATATAGATGACTGAATTGTGATAAACCTTGATATGATTGAAGCTTATGTGTTATCTGTGATTGATAAGAAAATGCCGCCTAGAAGAATTACTCGCAGTAACAGTCGTGGTGGTGCTGCCCCGAGAGGCAGAGGTAGAGGAAGAGGTGCTGGTGGTAGGTGTGAAGCACCTGGAGTAGGAAATGAAGGTAGTCAGTCTGGCAACAACCATGGAGTCGGGAATCCTGACATAGCTGCCATGATTGCACAGCCGTTAGCTGCGCTCATCCCAACCATAATGGCATAAGTAAGTGATAACATCATGAACCACGATAATGGGGGTGGCAACAATGGTAATGGAAATAATGGTGGTGATGAAGAGAATGGCGAGAATGGATATGAAGGTGGGAATGGCAACAACAATGAGGAAGGAGGTGGACTGGGTAACGAGAATGGTAATGGTGACATGAATGGCAATGGTGGTGGTTCGGGAAACAGAAATGGAAATGGACTAAACAATGGTAATGTTAATGGAGGTGGAGACGGGATTGGATATGGTGTTAGTGGTAGAAGGAGAGGATTTACGTATAAGGAATTTGTGGCCTGTAAACCTAAGGAATTTGATGGCAAAGGTGGAGCAATAGCATTGCTAGATGACTTGAGAAGATGGAAGCAATGATCGACATTATCGAGTGCTTGGATAGCCAGAAGATCAAGTATGCTACATGTTCACTACAAGGAAAGGCTTTGACTTGGTGGAATACTCAAATTCAAGCGAGAGGTAGGGAGGCAGCGATGTAGATGACTTGGGATGAATTTAAGGCTTTGATCACCGAGGAGTATTGCCCTAATAATGAAATGCAGAAGTTGGAGCATGAATTCTGGAATCATGCTATGGTAGGAGCTAGGCATGCAGCATACACGGATCGATTTCATGAGCTGGCTAGGCTTGTTCCGCATTTGGTTACCCAGAGTCAAAGAGGATAGAAAGGTATATCTGGGGATTGGCTCCTCAAATCCGAGCGATGGTAATTGCAGCCGCTCCTCCTACAATTCAAAGTGCGATTCTAAAAGCTGGTACCCTAACTAATGAGATGGTGAGAACTGGAGTGTTAGGTAAGGGTGGTGAGAAACGAAGGGATAATGGAGAATCAAGCAAGCAAATAGGGGGTAGGTTCGATAAGAAAGCGAAGGTGACGAGAAGCTTTGTGGCGGTGAATCAAGGGCGAAAGGACTATGTTGGGCCACATCCTAAGTGTGGTAAGTGTAATTTTCATCATCCGTAAGCGATGCCGTGTCAGGTGTGCGTAAACTGTAGGCGCCCGGGGCATTTTGCGAAGGATTGTAGGGTGGCGCCCAACTTGGTTGCACCGGTAAAGGCAGTTAATCCAGCAGGAAACGTCAGGGTTTGTTATGAGTGTGGAAGCCCTAATCATTATAGAAATATATGCCGTAGACTGAATCGAGTACCGGGTCAACATGGAAATAATCAAAATCAGGTGATGACGATAGCTGGCAATCAAGGTCAGGGGAATCAAGGGAATGCTGCCCGAGGATGTGCGTTCGTGATTGGAGGAAACGACATCGTCAGGAACCGAAGTTTGTTACGGGTACGTACCTTCTAAATAATCATTTCGCATCCGTATTATTTTATACCGGGGCAGATAATAGCTTTGTTTCCTCTGAATTTGCACCTCTGCTTGGTTTGAACCCTAGTTGTCTAGAGACTAGTTACTCTATAGAAATGGCTAATGGTAAGTTTGTGAAAGCTAGTGAGATAATTAGAGGGTTCACAATAACTTTAGAGGACCATGCTTTTGATATAGACTTGATACCTTTTGAATTGGGAAGTTTCGACGTAGTAGTGGGAATGGATTGGTTTTCGAAATGTGGAGCCGAAATTGTCTGCCGAGAGAAAGTGGTGTGAATCCCTATATCTGACGGTGATGTGCTTAGGATACAAGGAGAACGACCAGGAAAGAACCTAAAACTTATCTCCTGTATGAAGACTCGGCGATGCCTGCAGAAGCAATGCTACGCCTTTTTAGCACACGTTATGGAAAAGAAAGCAGAGGAAGGGAAATTGGAGGATATTCCGGTGGTACGAGACTTTCCGGAAGTATTTCCTGACGACTTGTCCGGTTTGCCTCCTCCTCGATAGGTGGAATTCCGTATACATTTGATACCTGGAGCAACACCCGTAGCAAAGACGCCATATCGATTAGCACCATCAGAAATGCACGAACTATCAAGCCAATTGCAAGAATTGTTGGATAAGGGTTTTATCCGACCCAGCCATTCACCATGGGGAGCACCGATATTATTCATCAAGAAGAAAGATGGATCGTTCCGAATGTGCATCGATTATCGGGAACTGAATAAGTTGACTGTGAAGAATTGATATCCTCTTCCAAGAATTAATGACTTATTTTATCATCTGCAAGGAGCATCATACTTCTCCAAGATTGATCTTCGATCGGGCTATCATCAATTAAGGGTTCATGAGGACAACATACAAAAAACAATGTTTAGAACTCGATATGGACATTACGAGTTCTTAGTCATGCCGTTTGGACTGACCAACGCTCCGGCGATGTTCATGGATTTGATGAACTGGGTTTGTAAACCCTATCTGGTTAAGTTTGTGATCGTGTTTATAGACGATATTCTTATATACTCTCGAATGAAGGAAGACCATGATCAGCACCTACGAGCGATACTGGAGCTATTAAAGGAAGAGAAACTTTACGCCAAGTTCTCTAAGTGTGAATTCTGGTTGCAAGAAGTGAAATTTATAGGACACGTGGTGAATGAGAACGGAATTCACGTTGATCCTGGAAAGATCAAAGCCATTAAGAAATGGGATACACCTAAGACGCCCTCGAAAATTCAGCAATTCTTAGGGTTGGCTGGTTACTATCGTCGATTCATTGCGAACTTCTTCAAAATCGCTCAACTATTGACAATGTTAACTTAGATGGATTAGAAGTTTGATTGGGGGCATAAGCAAGAAGAGGCATTCCAGACGTTGAAGGAAAGATTGTGCATTGCGCCAATATTGACCCTTGCGGATGGATCCAACGACTTTGTGGTGTTATGTGATGCATCACATCAAGGACTGGGTTGTGTACTAATGCAAAAGGATAAGGTGATTGCTTACGCCTCGCATCAGCTTAAGGTTCACGAAAAGAATTATACGACACATGATCTGGAAATAGGCGCACTAGTATTTGCACTTAAGATATGGAGGCATTATTTGTATGGGACTAAGTGCGTTATCTACACTGATCATAAAAGTCTTCAACACATTTTTTATCAAAAGGAACTTAATATGCGCTAAAGACGATAGGTGGAACTTCTGAGTGACTATGACTGTGAAATCCGATATCATCCTGGAAAGGCGAATGTGGTGGCTGATGCCTTGAGTAGAAAGGAACGCGCAAACCTTTACGTGCATGAGCGTTGGGAATGACCATTCAATCAAATTTGAAAACTCAAATCCTGACAGCACAAGGTGAAGCGCTGAAGGAAGAGAATTTTGCAAGTGAGGAGTTTTGAGGGTTGGATAAACAGATGAATTGCAAGCTGGATGGTGTACGGTACCTTGTGGATCGTATATGGGTACCTAAGTGGGGAGATGTCCGAACCTTGGTTATGAACGAAGCGCACAAGTCCAAGTATTCTGTTCATCCTGGCGCAGACAAGATGTACCAAGATCTTAAGGAATTGTATTGGTGGCCAGGTATGAAGAAGGACATTACAACGTATGTAAGTGAATGTCTGACTTGTTTGAAAGTCAAGGCCAAACATCAGAACCCATCAGGACTATTACAGCAACCAGAAATTCCTGAATGGAAATGGGAAAATATAGCGATGGACTTCATTACTAAGCTTCCTAGAACAAGTAGCGGGTATGATTCAATTTGGGTTATCGTGGATCGAATGACGAAGTCCGCTCATTTCTTACCGATTCACGAGGATTAAAAGATGGAAAAACTAGCGAGTTTATATGTAAATGAGATTGTGGCAAGGCATGGGGTGCCTGTATCAATTATATCAGATCGTGATAGTCGATTTACATCACGGTTTTAGCAAACTCTATAGAACGCAATGGGCACTCGATTAGATTTAAGCACTGCCTATCATCCACAAACGGATGGTCAAAGTGAGCATATGATACAGACTCTAGAAGACATGGTTAAGGCATGTGTGATCGATTTTGGTGGTAGTTGGGATACTCATTTACCGTTGATCGAATTCTCTTATAATAACAGCTACCAAACGAGCATTGGATGTGCCCCGTTTGAACCGTTGTATGGGAGGAAGTGCAGGTCTCTAGTGTGTTGGACTGAGGTAGGTGAAAGTCAATTGACAGGTCCGGAGATCATTCAGGAGACGACTGATATGATATTTCAAATCAAGGATAGACTTAAGGCAGCTAGAGACCATCAGAAAAGTTACGCTGACAATCGATGGAAACCTCTGGAGTTTAGTGTGGGTGATCGTGTCTTATTGGAAGTTTCTCCTTGGAAAGGAATCGTACGACTCGGAAAGAAAGGAAAGTTAGCTCCGAGGTATGTTGGACCATTCGAGATCATTGAAAGAATTGATCCTGTGGCGTATCGATTAAAGTTAGCTCAAGAGCTGAGTAGTGTGCATGATACATTCCATGTATCGAACCTCAAGAAATTTTTAGCTGATGGATCCCTTCATGTTCCGATTGACGATATCAAGATTGATGAGAAGTTACACTTTGTGGAAGAACCAATAGAAATTATGTATCGGGAAGTCAAACAATTGAAACGTAGCAAAATTTCAATTGTCAAGGTACGATGGAACTCTAAGCAAGGGCCAGAATTTATGTGGGAATGGGAAGACCAGATGAAACTTAAATATCTGCATCTGTTCGTGGATAGAGCTTCCGGATCTAACTTTAGCTGAATTTCGGGACGAAATTCTCTCAACTGGGGGATACTGTGACATCCGTCACTATCAGGTCTGTTAATTGATGTGAAGCTCGTTAACTCTCCTTGTGTATTATTTATTCTTGCGCAATTAGTTCATTTCCTACCCCGAATTTTTGTCTCATCTGTCTTACGCGTTAGCCTTAATCGTATAATATGGTAATAAAATTATATAAATACAAATCTTTCTGTTAATCGTTATCCATATAATTATGACTATTATTATTATTATTAACATTATAATTGTTATTATTAATACTAAAATTAATATTATTGTTGTATTATTATAATTATTATCATTATTAATAATTTTATTATTATAATAAATAAGTTTAGGGTTTAAATTGTAAATTATCTAAACTTAAGGGATTAATTAATCTAAAGTCAAGGGTCCTAAGTGTAAATATTAATACAATGTATATATATAATTTAAAACTCTCGGTAACCCTAGTCGCAAGCCCCCCCCCCCCCCCCCCCGCCGTGGACGTTCTGCCGAACACAACCACCGGACCAACCCCTTTCGCCGTCGTTAGCTGCCGTTGATTGCCGTCGTCTCGTCCGCGTGGTTGTTTCACAGGTACACGATCCATTTAGACTTTCTTTGGTTTATTTTCGCGTTGTTCGGTTTCGTTCTTTCGGTTTGGTTTGTTTCGGGGGATACGGTTTGTATCACGATTGCGTGGGGTGTTTGACGGTGTTGCGGTGGTGTTGTGATGGTGTTGTTGTGTGCGTCGGGATGAGGAACACCACGCTGCAGCCTTCGGCTGCTGCTGTGTGTTTATATATATGCGACAGTGTGTGTGTATGTATATAATGTATGTGTGCGTGCGCTATCTGTGTGTGTAATGTGTGCGCTCGAAGGGGACACAGCAGTCGATATGTATCATGTTTGTATATATGTATCTATGATGTGTTTGTGTCACTATATATATATGTATGGGTATGGGCGTGTATGCATCTTGTGTGTGTGTATGTGTGTTCAAAACCGTGTGTGTTTGAGTTAGTGTGTGTGTGAATTGTGTGTGTACTCGGTTTGTATGTATGTATACTCATGTGTGTGTGTGTGATTGCATTTGTTTGTATGGCGATGTATATATATATATATATATATATATATATATATATATATATATATATATATTCCAAGTGTGTGTTGGCTTGTGTTTTGTGTGTGTTATATTGTGAGTATTTTTCTTTTCTTGGTTTTCATCTTTGTTTTGTTTTTAGTATTATTATTACACATATTATTATTATAAGTATTATTATTATTACTATCTTTATTATTATTATCATTATTATTATTATTATTATCATAATTTTTTTTATAACTATCATTATTGTTATTACTAATATTCTATAGTGGGTGATGTTGTATGAATGATATTTAAATATTGTGTACGTGTCGCGCGTCGAACTCGAACCGATCCGAAACCAACCGAACGTATCCATTCTCCTTAGACGCATTTTAAGACTTTGATTACCTTTAATTATAGGTGTTTGATCGTTGGGCTGCTCTCATCTCCAGAAGTCTTCTCGTTTACTTTATTTTCGTATCATTCAAGGTGAGTTTCGCGACCCCGTTTTCATTTCTATTATTTATAAAACTTAGGGGGAAAAGTATGTTTACCCCTTTTATGCTATGAACTCATTTACAATTTGGGACTATTGTGTTTACTGTTGGTAAGTTGATATCTAGTACATGCATGAGTTGTCTGCGTGGTTATTTATTCATAACTATTTAACTCTGGTGTTGGAGCCGATGGGTAGGTATTGATAGTACTATTGGGTTGACACCCCCACCTTTGTTTGTTAGTCTACTAGTTGGGACTGACAGTGGCCATAGACGGACCCTAGGGTGAATATGTTCTGACAAGATCTGTGTGTAAGTCATAGGTTTAGTTGTGATGCTTATGATTACATGTGATATTGCTTGCTTATAACCGTATACACTTATGTCCTACAAAACTATTACACAACATCAATTTTAGTTTATTATTTAAACCTGCGAACTCACCAACAATATGTTGACCTTTTGAGAATATCTTTTCAGGTAACAACCATTGAGGATAGCTAGGGATGCTACCTTAGTGACGACCATAGGAATCGCATTTTAAACTTATTGGGTGTTTTAGACAATCATGTTTGGATTTTCTTTATTATCCATGTTTTGTTCACTTGCTCCCGGGTTATGGGATTTACATTTCTTTTGACTGTTTGGCTATATTTTTCGTGGAATTGACTAACCACGACATAAGTCTCCATTTGTGTCAGGTGATGTCATGGCACGTTGACCTTACATTATTTAATGCATCTCTATTAATTAACAATGTGTTATGACGATCCTGTCCATTACATCCTCGTGTTTTCGATATAAGCGGGGGTGTGACAAGGGAGGTCAAGTATGTTTTGCCGAAAGTACACATCTTGACCCCCTTGATCTCTAGTGACATACCATCTGTCTGGATTGGTGGCAAACATCCAAGACACAATGGGTCTCTCAGCAGCAAGAGGCTCTACTTAAATCGGAGTTAGATGAGCAGCCTCTTCTTGATCACCCTCAGGATGTTCTGACCCATCTTGAGGTGTAGAGGTGAATGCCTTGGACTTTTTCTTCTTCTTCTTCTTCTTCTTGTCCCTTCTAATGGCCATCCTTTTCCTCTTTCTATATTTTAACTGAGGAGACTGGGCTGTAGTACTAGATTGTTCTTGCTTGTCTTCCTCAGTTGGGTCCTTGTCCTTCATAGGTTCAGAAGGAGAAGGATCAAGACCCTGCTATGGATTAGAAGATGAAGATGACTGTGAGGCAGCACTAGGTCCAGGTTGTGTTGTCTCTTAGGGTTCAACCTAGACCTCAGCTTCAGGTGCAGCCTGACTTGGTGGAGAATGCAAGTCAACCAGCTCACCCCTCTTGATCTTCTGCTTGATCACTCTAATGTGCTCATCCATGGTGGATAGAGACATTGGACCAAGTGTCCTTTCGGAGAATCCATACAACTTCAAGAATCTCACCATCTTTAATCTGTCAGCAGACTTCTTCTGATTGACTTGGATGGTGGCTCTTGACTTAGCAACCTCTTCCCTCATCTTCCTCTTAGCAGTTTTTTTCTCTTTTTGCACTTGTTGCTCAAGCTGCTTGAGGTATTCAAATTCTATGTAGTCATATGGTAAGGGAAGAAGGTTTGCTGCCTGATAGAGACCTATGGCACTTAGGTAGGCTATCATGTTTTGCCTATCTTGTTCCCTACCTACCTGAGTTTGTTGCTCAGTAGCCATAGTCTTTGTCTCAGGACTTTTCTAAACTAGGGAGAGGATAGGAGCTTTGTAGATTCTTTTTCTTCTTCTTTCTTCCTTGATCTTGAGGAGCAGTTCTGCATCCTCAACTTCCTTCCTCTCCTTTGCCACTTCCATGTCAGCCAGTTCAATTAACTCCTCCAAGGGGAGAGAGATGAGTTCATCAATGTTGTAATTCCTGGATCCCAAATAGTTCAATCTGGCTGCCCTTGTCTCATCATCTTAAGTACTTGGTACCTCATTGAGGGTAATTGTTGGACCCTGAAAGGATCATACATGCCAATTCAAGAGGTGGTTGAAGGTTGTTCTGGTTGGAAGAAATCTGCACAAGTCCAAGATCCAATGCGGGTGAAGACAACAGAAGAAAAAGACAAGTATCGACTATCCGCATTAGTCAATGTGGATGACCAAGAACAAATACGGCCAAGTATTTATTCATCCGCATTTACTAATACGGATATGCAGAACCAATTGCGGCTAAGTATTTGGTCATCCGCATTAGTCAATGTGGATGACATACTTAATGCGGATGCACAACTAAAGAAATGCTGATGAAGATCAACACTAATGCGGATGTTTATTACAAATGCTGGGTATCATTTTGTACTTAGACTAGTATTTTGATGTATAGTTGTCAGGGTAGTTTAGTCATTTTGTACAGGCATTGTATCAGCCTATAAATAGAATAGTATACACTTAAGTGTAAAAAGTTTTTCTAATTGGTGCTACAAACCCTAGCACACTTTGTATCTTGTTTACCAATATCAATATACAAAGCATTTATTAGTATTTTTCAGCATTTAATGTTCATTGATTTTGTATTTCCACTATATAATCATTGACTCAATCATCATATTCGATCCTAGTTGAGTCACATCAACTTAGATTCTTATCCCGGACCTGGTCAATTGGTATCAGAGCCTCGGCTCTTGAATTCATCTCCAAATCAGTGCAGATCTTGAACGAAAATTGATTGAACTGGTGATAGAGCTGTTTATTAGCAATTTTTATACTTCTAATGAGCATTCATACTGAAAATACTTGAAGCTTCATCAACCATCGCTGTTCTTCTGATCGACAAACACAAGAACACTGTTCGATTGTTGATTCTCAACAAAAATTGGATAAAAACCACTCATAATCATAAAATATTGACCAAAATCGACCTAAAATCAACTTAACAGTGGACTATTCATCAAATCAACCTAAAATCAACTATACTTCTGCTGCTGTTCACCGAATCTAGACAAGAAAATCTTGACATTGGACTATTTGAACATTCTGGACATAAAAAATCAACTTAATCAATATTCAAACCATCTAAAATCAAGTTTATTCTAATGGATTCTGTTAACTTTTTTGAACTTGGTCATGCATCTAAACCTCCAATGGTTAAACACAAGTCTGAGTTTAAACAGTGGAAAATAAGGTTTAGAAATTACATTATAGGTGTGGATCCCGACTACTGGATATCCATTTGCAAAGGACCCTAAATTCCTGTCTCTCTCAATACTGATCAAGCTGCTCAGTACAAAACTGTTAGAATTCCCATTGAGGATCCTAATCTAAATCTTGATGATGAGGAATACAAGAAAATCAAGATAGATCTCAAAGCCTACTACATTCTAACTCAGGCTTTGAAAATGGATGTTCTCAAAAGACTAGAGAAATATGGAATAGCCAAAGGTGTCTGGGATGCACTGCAAATTATGTGTGAAGGAAGCAGTGAGGTGATAGAAATAAACAAAGACAAACTGGTGAACCAATATGAAACCTTTCATCATAACAAGGGTGAATCAATCTCCAACCAGCTACATCGTTTTATACAGTTGGTGAATGATCGGAAAATCATGGGGGTTACATATAAAGAGAAGGAAATGAACAAGAAGATGCTGCATAGTCTGCCAAAAAACTAGAAGCATAATGTTACAATGCTAAAGAACACTCTTGACTTGGAGAGCACCAGCTTAGAGATCATGATTGCTAAGATTGAAGCTCTTAAGATAGATGGAGGAGCAGAAATCTTAGTGGACCTCAAGTCATTGAGGCATATAAGTTTCCATCAAAAACTCATTCTGTTGAAAATGCCTTTGTGACAGAGGAAGATGATTTTTGTCTTCCAAAGTTCAAGCAAGAACCACTGGATTCATTGCTGCTTCACAACAAAACAAGCAATCATCTTCAACTCCATCTACTGCAACACCCACATGCATGCCTAGTGATCAAAGATCTAAAGAGCAAAAGGCAACATACAATGCCTTTGTTGCTAGTTTTGAGGCATATCTGGGAGGAAGACTTACTTCAGCACATCTGATTTAGGAATATCTGGAAGAAATGGATCCAGATGATGTTGAAGAAATGGACTTGCAATGGCAGATGGCCATGATTGCAATGAGAGCCAAGAAATTCTTTCGAAAGGGAAGAAACTGAGTCTGAATGAGAACACAAAACTTGGATATGACAAATCCAAGGTAAAGTGTTTTAATTGTGGTGTGGCTGGCCATTTCTCTAGGGAATGCAATGCTCCCAGAAAAAGTACCAACAATTACTAAAGTACTTCACATGGTTCTCCATCATCTCAATCCAATTCAAGCTTTCAATCAAGCAATCAACATCAGTATCAACATCAAAATTAGCACCAACAAACTCATCACAGTCAACCCCAACTGACTCATCAAGCTCAGGGAAGCAACCAACCAACCTCTAATGCACTTGTCATCAGACAAGATGGAGTTTGTGACTAAAGCCTATATGCAGAGGAAATCAAGCCTCAATTTCAGAATCATGCTCTCATGGCTCACATTAATGATGGTCCAACTCCAATGCCAATTAAGGTAAAATCCAATCTCTGTAGTGATAAATGCATTCAAGAAGTATAGGGATACAAAGGACATAATCACAAGTTGGCTCTTAAAATCAAAGAAGAAAAAGTCAAATCAGAAATGTTAAAACAAGAGATGAAAAGTTTTGAAATAAAAATCAAATCACTTTCTTCAGATATTGAAAAACTCCATGGGGAAAACTACACTCTAGCAGCTAAGAATGAGAAGTTAACTGAATTATTAACAAAAACCAAAGTTGAGCAATCGGCTACAAAAGTGAAACTTAAAAAGTTTCAATTCTCTTCTGCTAAGCTGCAAGAGTTATTTGACTCACAGAAAGAGCCAAAGGATATGACTGGGATAGGATACAATTCTTGTCCACCTCCATACAATGACAACTATATGGTTATGCCTGAGGCACTCACTCATTCTGATTCAACTGAACCTAAAGTTATTGAAACTAAAACAATGGTTTCACAAATAACTAATCCTCAAAACAAACCGAGTGCTTATATTGAAACCAATAAGGATAAAATGAAGTTGGGTCACCCAATCAAAATCAAAGAGTGCTCATACAAACCTATAATTATCAAGAAATCAAAAAGCCCAGTCAAAGCCATTGTGCCATTTGTGAAATTCTTTCCTGAAAATCTCAAGGTGATGAAGAATGCTGAATTATCTATGAAATCCTCTACTGAAAGCAGATTTGATTGTGAGATTAAATCTTTAAAGAATTCTAGCAAATTCGAAAAGGTTTCACTAAAATCCAAAGGTAAAGCAACAACTTCTCCATTATCAAAAAGGAAATCATCCATGGTTCAAAAATCAAATGTAAAAACTGAATTTCAATCTACATCAAAGTACAAACAGGGGATCGGTTTTGACATTTGCAACAAAGAGGATGTAGACCAACTTGAAAGGGAGTCAAGTAAGGGTAAAAAGAAGCAAAAGCAGTCTCCAAAGACCAAGCCAAGTAGAATTATGAAACAATCTACTGAAACTAAGAAGACTGAAATTGCTTCTTCATTGAAAACAAAATCCGAGGCTAATCTAAAATCTGTTAAATCACAAGAAGCCTCCATATCAAAATCAAAAGACAAACAAATGTATTGTAACATTTGTTACATGTCTAATCACAACATAGATGAGTGTTATTTTAATTAATATTGCTCTATTTGTGACATGAACAATCATTCAACTAAAAATTGCTATTTCAACAAGTATTGTTCTGTCTGTGATATGACAAATCACAATACATCTGATTGTTTCTTTAAACAGAAAGGCTTGAGAGTTCCACAAAACAAGCTTATTTCACCAATTTCAACCTACAAGGCCAAACATAGAAGTCAATCACACATTAAACAAACACGAGTTTCAAATTCTGATGATGACTTCTATGATCAATGGGAGTCAAAGAGTTTCAAAAGGAATCTTAATCATAATATGAAACAATCACTTAATTCTTATCCAATATTTAAAACAAAAGGGATTTTTGAAAATCAAAAACGTGCCCAATTTCTTCAAAGAAATAGGGATGAAAGATTTGACTACTCTTCAGACAGCTCTGTTAAAATTATCAAATAAAACCAAAAAGGACTCCATAGAAAATCTTCAAAGCATCAACCTCTAAATCACAACATAGAGGCAAGTATCAAAAGGTTACAGTAATGGATAGAAATAGGCAACCCAAGACTATCATGGCTTGGGTTCCACATTCTAACTAGTTTTTTTATGCTTGTAGGGTCGTCCATATAGGTCCAACAACTTATGGTATATGAACAGTGGATGCTCCCGACATATGACTGGAGACAGTTCCCTCCTTCATGACTTCAAGCATATACAAGGAACTATTGTAGCATTCGATGGAAACTCACAAGGTGGTAGAATTACTGGGGAAGGGTCTATAACAAATGGACTGGCTTTGACAAAGTGACTTACTGCGAGCAGCTGAATTTCAACCTCCTCAGCGTGTCTTAGATCTGTGACAAGAAATATTCCACTCATTTCACAGACACCCATTGCTACATTCTGAAACCAGGATTTCAAATTCCTGAAGAATGGGTTGTCTTGAAGACTCTGAGAAAGAATAACACCTATGTCTTGAACCTTAATTCTACACAAGCAATAGAAGAAACATGTCTTTTTTCTAAAGCATCATTTGATGAGTCACAGCTTTGGCATAGACGTTTGGGACACACAAATTTCAAAAACATAAATAGATTGGTAAAAGGAAATCATGTAATTGGTTTACCTCAAAAGGAATTTCATTTTATTGACCATTATTCTGCATGTCTCAAAGGAAAACAACATAAATCTTCCCATAAGCCAAAGCTTGTGAACATAATCAATACTCCATTGAAGTTACTTCATAAGGATCTCTTTGGACCAACTCATGTCATGAGTATTAGAAAGAAACAGTATTGTTTGGTGATCATTGATGACTTTTCATGATTCACATGGGTCTTCTTCCTACTTCATAAAAATGAAGCGTCCTAAATAATAAAAGATTTTATCACTAAAATTGAAAATCAACTTGATCAAATGGTAAAATCAATCCGAAGTGATAACGGGACAGAGTTTAAAAAATGAAAATCTAAGTTCATTTTGCACACACAAAGGCATTGCTCATCAATTCAGTGCAGCTAGAACTCCTCAACAAAATGGGATAGCTAAAAGGAGAAACAAAACTCTGATTGAAGCAGCAAGAATAATGCTAGCCGATGCTAAGCTGCCAATTACCTTTTGGGCCGAAGCAGTCAACACATCATGTTTTATGCAAAATCGAACTTTGATAGTTAAAGAAAACAACAGAACACCTTATGAACTTCTTTTTCATAGAAAACCATTTACTAGATTTTTTTAAGTCATTTGGTTGTCCTGTCTCAATATTAAACACCGGAGACCATTTAGGAAAGTTTGCTCCTAAATCTGTTGAGGGATTCTTTGTAGGTTATTCCTCTGTCTCAAAGGCCTTCAGAGTGTTTAATTCTAGATTAAACAATATTGATGAATCAACAAATGTTGAATTCAATGAGCACTACTTGCCAAAGTCAATGAATGGTTCCGATTGGTTGTTTGATATTGACTCTTTCATAAGATCTTTTGATCAGCTTCATTTGTTCAACACAAGTAACCTACAATCAGCTGGATCTTCTGGAACAATAGAGAGAAGGGATGACTTTCCAATGATTCCTCCATCTTTTGCTAATCAATTGGATGAAGAAGTTTAATTGCAAGCTGATCCTGTTAGACAAGAAGTACAAAATCAGAGTGTCTCAACTGAGGGTAGTCCTAGTACACTGCCCACCCCTTCAGCAAAACTATCTACTAAAGTTAGAAATCTAGAATCAGCTACTATGCCAGTTGAAACTGAAGTGAAAGCAAATGATGAAAGTCTTCAAAGTGCTGCTGATGCTGAATTTGAAGCTGGTGAAGCATTTGATTACTTTCACAATTCACCTACATCACAACCTGAAGATACCTCTCACCAAGATGATTTGAATGTCTCCAACCTTGATGTATCAATTGTTGGTGACTCAATTCCAACCACCAGGATACATAAGAATCATCCAGTGTCAAGCATCATTGGTGAATTAAATGAGCGAGTGACAAGAAGCAAGTCAAGTATTGCAAACATCTGTTTGTTTTCTTGCTTTCTATGTCAAACTATACCCAAGAAAATAAAAGAGGCTTTTCAAGACAACAACTGGTGTGAGGCAATGCAGGAAGAATTACTCTAGTTCAAGAAACAAGAAGTATGGTAGCTGGTAGACCTTCCTGAAGGACAATACCCTATCGGTACCAGATGGTTATACATAAACAAGACTGATGACAGGGGCATTGTTATCAGAAACAAGGCAAGATTGATTGCACAAGGATACACCCAAGAAGAAGGAATAGACTATGATGAGGTGTTTGCACCTGTTGCCAGATTAGAAGCCATTAGACTTTTTCTTGCTTACTCTGTATCCATGAAATTCACTGTGTATCAAATGGATGTAAAGTTTGCATTTCTTTATGGCAAAATCTCTAAAGAAGTCTATATGATTCAACCACCAGGCTTTGAGGTCCCAGATTTCCCTCATAGGGTGTATAAGCTTGACAAAGCTTTGTATGGTCAACATCAAGCCCCACGAAAGTGGTACGAGACTCTATCATCTCTCCTTCTTGCACACGGGTATGAGAGAGGAAAGATTGATCAGACTTTGTTTAGAAAAAGAAAATGACATAAAATGTTACTAGTCCAGATATACATGGATGATATCATCTTTGGATCAACAAACAAACAACTTTGCAAGGATTTTAAAGACTTTATGCACTCTAAATTCCAGATGAGTGAAATAGGGGAGCTTACATTCTTCTTAGGATTGCAAGTACAGCAAACAGCAGATGGAATCTTTATCAGTCAATCAAAATACATTGAATCCATGTTGAAGAAATTTTATTTTGCTGATTGTCAGTCTATCAGAACTCCTATGGATACAAAAATGAAGATTGGTTCAGACTTAGATGGCAAATTAGTAGATCAGACTCAGTATCGATCAATGAAAGGGTCACTCATGTATTGAACAGCAAGCAGACCTGGCATAATGTTTGGTGTATGTGTTTGTGCCAGATATCAAGCAGATCCCAAGGAATCACATTTAAATGTTGTAAAGAGAATATTTAGATATCTCAAGGACAAGCCTGCACTTGGATTATGTGTAACACCCCAGAAAAGTTCAGCAAAAGAAAAGAAAAAGAAAGAAAGGTGAAATATTCCAAGTCAAGAGGTTAAAGTTGTGCAAGTGGTAAACTTGCCCATTATGGGATTTAAAAAGAAGCATGGTCGCCCACACCCCATTTCACCAACTGAATTCGGCTGCAAGAGGAAGAACAGAAACTTTAACTAGGGTTTTGTGCGTGAGAAGCTGAATTCTCCTAGAGGTGAGGTTTTCTTGTGTTTTGGTGTTCGGTTTCAGTTGAGTTTTCAGCTTCTGGACCGATTCTTAAATGTTTCTATGTGCTTGGTTGTTTGTTTTCATGTGTTTAGGTGTTAGAACTCCAGGTTGCTTTCAGGTTTGGAGGAGTTTTACTTGAAAGCAGTAGAGGTAAGTTCTAGATCCCCTCTTTTAAATGTTTTCTACTTATTTGGGGCTGGTATGCATATTTAACTAATGTTTTCGAAGCAAGTTATGGTTTTCCATGTATGGTACGGACGATTATTATGATATAGTTATGTTATGTGATTCTCTTGATGATCGTGTAATGTTTATGATGTTCTAAGTGTTAGACTGATAGATCCAAGATGTGTTCATGTTAGAATGATGATTGGGAACTGGTAATGGCATAAGTTGCATTGCAGGTTAGTTTTTTTGTTCATCCGTGTTTGCTAAGTCTTCATCCGCATTTGCTGAGTCTTCATCCGCATTTGCTAAGTATTCATCCGCATTTGCTAAGTCTTCATCCGCATTTGCTAAGTCTTCATCTGTATTTGTTTATGCTCATCTGCATTTGTTCTACCTGCATTTCTTTGGACACTTGGGATATTTTCTTAAGACGTTCATCCGCATTTTTTCATCCGCATTTGTTCATCCGCATTTCTTTGGGGACTTAGAATTATTCTGAAATTTTGAGCATAGAATCTAAGTGTTAAGTATTGATGAATAAGGAAAGGTTATGATTGTTTAATATTTCTAATGTTTATTTCTCTTCTTATGGCCTGCGGTTATGGATGATATTTGTGATGTTTCATGGTATGTGATTATTAAAAACAATGAATATTTTCAAAGTATTATTCCTAACCAAGTGGACACAAAGAAATAAAAGAGACAGTGTAACCTAATAAATGTTACCCCCGGGCCCTTATGATGAATGCAAAGCCTTGCAAGCACAATGAATGGAGGTGCACGACCTTGTTATCGTTAGCTCAACTGATATGCGGCTGTATAGCCCATGAGGATGCACATCTGGGGTCTAATCCTTGTGATTGACCAAAGTATGATGAATAGGACCTGTATTCATGAGCAGGCTTCGTGCCTAGCAGTGTGGGTCAACTGTCAATGGGTTAGCTACCATGATAAACATTTGCCAACAGGGGTTCGGCATCTGTTTCCAACCAACAATGTAGGCTCTTGCTTTGTGCAATCCTAGTTAATAAAAGAGAAAGATAATGAAAGAAAGGAAGATAATGTATCTCTTAATGATTTATTATGTATATTGATGAATGATCATAAAGTGAAGTTTACAAAAGTGTATCTTTTTCTATATTACTAAACTAGACTCACTCAGCAACGCTGACTTTTATATGCATATCAGTTGATAGGTAATGGAGTTGCTGGGGATGGCACGAGATTGAAGCTACCTGGCAAATAAAGACTGGCATCCATGGCACGCTGAAAATTTTTTGTTTTAAAATGCTACTAGATGTTCTTTTGTAACTAGCATAACAATGTATTTTCGGACAAAAGTAATGGATAATGAATGTTATGGTTTTATTAAATTATTCCGCTGCAAAATTTTCTTGTTTTGATAAATCTGAACGTGTTTTGATATGAAAAGTGGTATGAATGACCAACTATGGGATTTCCGGGAAGGGGGCCTTACAAGTTGGTATCAAAGCCAAAGTTTAAGAGAATTAGGTAAATCATTTTTTCAAAACCAAAACTTAAACTGGAAATAGGACCTAATGGAGGCATGCCAGCCCAGGTAGCTACGTGCCATCAGGTAATTTTTCATAAGTTAATCGGTATTACGTACGTGTGCTAATTGATTTATGTGCTTAGTAGATTTGGACACTGATGTAGTCTGGATAGGGAATGCTTTAGGGATGAAAAGCAAAGTAAGTGACTAATCATAATTAGCCACTATAATTAGGGACTTATTATACTTGACATAATCTGAGCTATTACCTTGAATGACCTTGTTAGTGTTTGAATCTTATTAGAGGTAGATCTTATGGCGGGTAGGAAATCTGGGAAGGAAACCCGAGGCGGTGCTCGTGGTGGGTGTACTACTGGGCCACGTGTCACCCGAAGCAAGGCTAAGGCTCCTGAGACGATTCATGAGGACACTAATCTTCATAGCCACCAAGAGGGTGAAGGATCAGCCACCCTCAAGTCTATGGTAAAGGAAGCTAATGCTGAAGAAGTCTACAACGTCATGCAAAACGTGTTACCTTCAGTGGTGACCAAGGTGTTGAGGGCTGTCAAGGATGGTGAAAAGACCAAGGATGCGGAGGAGAAGGAGAAAGCTGATGAAGAGCCATCTAGTCCCAAGGTGGTAATTCATGATGACAATAGAAAGGAGGAGAAGGGGGCCGCTAAAGGGTGCACATTTGGGGCGTTTCAGAGGTGTAAACTCCCGACCTTTGACGGTAACGGCAATGCTACTGCTGCTCATCGTTGGGTTCGAGAGATGGGGGCAGTCCTAGACATCATTGAGTGCTTGGAGGATCAAAAGGTGAAGTTTGCATCCTATTCTTTCATTGGCTTGGCATTATGCTGGTGGGAAAACATTGTCTAAGCCGAGGGGAAACGGTTTGATGCACGGATGAGGTGGTCGGATTTGAAGGACCTGGTACTGGAAGAGTATTGTCCACATTGGGAGTTGGATAAAATTGAGAAGGAGTTCTTGCATTTGGAGGCTGGAAACATGACTCATCAAGAGTATACCTCCAAGTTCAATGAGCTTGCAAGACTTGTGCCAGATCTAGTAACCCCAGAGTCCAAGAAGATTAAGAGGTACATGCAGGGTCTGCCCGCAGATATCAGGAGGAACATGATAGCTGCTAGACTAAGCACTTTTAGGTCTGCAGTAGATTTGGCCGGGAGTTGTATGATGAGAGGGATCCGATGCCAATTCAGAGGAATGTTGAGAAGAGTTGGAACAAGAATGGTAATAGGAAGAGATTCAGGGGTGACCACTATGGGATCGGGGAAAAGAAGACGACGATTGACGATCGTCGCCCAAGATTGAGTAAAGGGAACAACAGGAGGGAATGTAAGAAGTGTGCAAAGATTCATATGGGTGAGTGTAGAGTGGGGACGAACTGGTGTTTTAAGTGTGGAGGCGAACACCACTATGCTAAAGAGTGCAGGGTACAGTGATGTTATCAATATGGGGAGGTAGGCCACTCGGGCCGAGATCGCAAGAAGGGTGGAGAAGGGAGCTCAGGGACTCAGACTATGGGTGAGAAAGGGAGGAGTGAGAGCACCAAAGCCAAGGCAAGGGCATTCAACATAACCTGGGAAGAAGCTAGAGTGGACCCTGAAGTAGTTTCAGGTATGTTTTTGGTAAACCAATTGTATGCTTCTATGATCTTCAACTCAAGTGCTAGTAGAAGTTTTGTATCTGCTACCTTTTTTCATGACATGCATGGTAAGAATAAGAAGCTAGACATGCCCTTCTATGTAGAGACAGCGATAGGAAAGTCTACAAAAGTGACTGATGTGATAGATGGTTGCCTCGTAGAGTTGGACGGTCGTAAGTTTCCTGCTAGATTATATGTGATGGCCCTAGGAGGTTTTGATGTGGTGTTAGGGATGGATTGGTTGGCGGCCTACAAAGCAAACATCGTGTGCCGAAAGAAGACGATTTGTCTGACTGTGCCCGATGGCAGTTTGGTTACAGTACATGGAGACAAGGAGTGCATTACACCGCGAGTAATCTCGATGATCACGGCAGAGAAGTTTATGAGACGAGGGTGTGGTGCTTACCTGGCCTATGTGAAGGATGTGGATGCTATCATGCCTTAACTGTCAGGCATGTCGGTAGTATGTGATTTCCCTGATGTGTTTCCCAAAGACCTACCAGGGGTACCACCTAACCTCGAGATCGAGTTACAGATTGATCTGATACCGGGTGCCCAACCTGTTGCAAAGGCCCTGTATCGTCTCGCTCCCTCCGAGATGAAGGAATTGATAACCCAGTTGCAAAAGTTGTTAGATAAGGGGTTCATCCGACCGAGTATCTCTCCCTGGGGTGCTCCGGTCTTCTTTGTAAAGAAGAAGGACGGTAGCATGAGGATGTGCATCGACTACCGTGAGTTAAACAAGTTGATGGTGAAGAACAGGTACCCACTACCGAGGATTAATGACTTGTTTGATCAGCTCCAAGACGCCAGCTGGTTCTCAAGGATAGATCTTTGATTTGGTTATCATCAGCTAAAGGTTAAAGAACAGGATATCCCGAAGACCACGTTTCGAACATGATATGGGCATTATGAATTCCTCGTTATGTCTTTCGGTTTAACCAACAAGCCAGCTGCTTTTATGGATTTGATGAATCGGGTGTGTCGGCCGATGTTGGATAAAAAATGTGATTGTGTTTATCGATGATATCCTGATTTATTCGAAGAGTGAAGAAGAGGATGCCGGTCATATTTGCGAGGTATTGGAGACGCTTAGAAGAGAGACGCTGTATGCTAAGTTCTCTAAATACGTGTTCTGGTTGCGGGATGTTCAGTTTTTGGGTCATGTGGTTAATTCTGAAGAGATTATGGTGGACCCGACAAAGGTGGAGGCGGTTATGCAATGGAAGACTCCAAAGACGCCATCCGAGATCCGTAGTTTCTTGGGTTTGGCGGGCTACTATAGAAGGTTCATCCAAGACTTCTCCAAGATAGCTTCACCATTGACCAAATTGACCCGTAAGGATGTGAAGTTCGTATGGGGTCAAGTGCAGGAGGATGCTTTCGAAGAGTTAAAGACAAGATTGACTCAAGCTCCTGTCTTGACGTTACCCAAAGGGAATGAAGACTTGGTGGTCTATTCAGATGCTTCTTATTCAGGATTGGGTTGTGTGCTGATGCAATGGGGAAGGGTTATAGACTATTGGTCCCGACAGTTGAAAATCTATGAGGCTAACTATCCTACCCATGACTTGGAGTTGGCGGCTGTGGTTTTTGCTTGATGATTTGGAGGCACTATCTGTATGGGACGAAGTGCCCCATCTTCACTGATCACAAAAGTTTGAAGTACTTCTTCAAGCAGAAGGATCTCAACATGAGGTAGAGGAGGTGGTTAGAGTTGATCAAAGACTATGATTATGAGATCCATTACCATCCTGGCAAGGCCAACGTGGTGGCGGATGCCCTTAGCCGAAAAGAGAAACCCGAGCCGATTCTGGTGAAAGCTTATCAGTTGGTTATGACCTCTCATGTGATGAAGTAGATTAAGGAATTTCAGGATGAAGCACTAAAAGAAGATCAGATTGACTCTGAAAGGATGAAAGGTCTAGTCGCTGAGTTGGGGGAGAACACTCTTGGTGTCTGTACTCGATCGGGGCGGGTGTGGATTCCTCGTTATGGGGGTTTGCGTGAGAAGATCATGGATGAGGCTCACAAGACTCGATACTCAATTCATCCCAGTGCTATGAAGATATATCATGATATGAAGAAAGATTACCGGTGGCCGGGTATAAAGCGTGATGTAGCGGAGTATGTGAGCAAGTGCCTTACTTGCTTGTAAGTGAAGGCGGAGCATCAGAAGCCATATGGGAATATCCAACCTTTGGGTTTACCTGAGTGGAAATGGGATCACATCACCATGGACTTCATTACGAAGTTACCACGTACGGTGAGGGGGTACGATGCCATATAGGTGACAGTTGACCGTTTGACGAAGAGTGCTCACTTTCTACCGATCCGCAAGACGTATTCATCTGAGAGGTTGCCTGTTCATCAAAGAGATTATGACTCATCATGGTGTACCAGTGTCTATAGTGTCTGACCGTGACACTCGGTTTACATCTAAGTTTTGGAAGAGATTACATGATGCGATGGGTACGAGACTACACATCAGTACAGCTTATCATCCTTAGACAGATGGTCAGTCAGAGAGAACTATACAAACGCTTGAGGATATGCTCCGAGCATGTGTTATTGATTTTAGAGGAAGTTGGGACGAACACTTACCGTTAGCCTAATTTTCATATAACAACAGTTATCATGCCACCATTGGTATGCCTCTATATGAGATGCTATATGGTAGGAAGTGTAGGATGCCTGTATGTTGGGGTGATATCGGGCAGAAGGAAATAGGGAGCATCAAGGTGATCGAGGCTATGACCAAAAAGTTGGAAAAGATTAAGGCCTTTATGAAGGCGGCAAAAGATAGACAGAAGTCGTGTGCCGACAAGAGACATAGACCGATTGAATTCAAGGTGGGTGATAGAGTCATGATGAAGGTATCGCCTTGGAAAGGGATCATCCAGTTTAGGAAGCGGGGAAAGTTAAGTCCGAGGTACATAGGGCCTTTCCGAATCATTGCTCGAGTAGGAGAGGTGGCCTATCGACTGGAGTTACCCAATGAGTTAAGTGGGATTCATCCGACATTTCATGTAACTCATCTAAGAAAGTGCTTAGCCGATGAAGATATGATCGTGCCACTGGAGGATATCGAGGTGGATGAACGGCTTAATTATGTTGAGGAGCCAGTGGCCACCATTGACAGAAAAAAGAAGAGGCTACAGAATAAAGTGGTTCCACTTGTGCGAGTATAGTGGAGACACAGGAAGGGGTCCGAGTCTACGCGGAACACTAAGGAGGAAATGAGACAACATTACCCGCATCTGTTCGAGGAGTGACAGGTTTTAGGGACGAAACCCATTTAAGAGGGGTGGACTTGTAACACCAGGAAAATTTCAGCAAAAGAAAAGAAAAAGAAAGAAAGGTGAAATATTCCAAGTCAAGGGGTTAAAGTTGTGCAAGTGGCAAACTTGCCCATTATGGGATTTAAAAAGAAGCATGGTCGCCCACACCCCATTTCACCAACTGAATTCGGCTGCAAGAGGAAGAACCGAAACTTTAACTAGGTTTTGTGCATGAGAAGCTGAATTCTCCTAGAAGTGAGGTTTTCTTGTGTTTTGGTGTTCGGTTTCAGTTGAGTTTTCAGCTTCTGGACCGATTCTTAAGTGTTTCTATGTGCTTGGTTGTGTGTTTTCGTGTGTTTAGGTGTTAGAAATCCAGGTTGCTCTTGGGTTTGGAGGAGTTTTACTCAAAACCAGCAGAGGTGAGTTTTACATCCCTTCTTTTGATCAAGGCTATGACTAAAAAGTTGGAAAAGATTAAGGCCTTTATGATGGCAGCAAAAGATAGACAGAAGTCGTATGTCGACAAGAGACGTAGACCGATTGAATTCAAGGTGGGTGATAGAGTCATGCTGAAGGTCTCGCCTTGGAAAGGGATCATCCAGTTTAGGAAGCGGGGAAAGTTAAGTCCGAGGTACATAGGGCCTTTCCGAATCATTGCCCGAGTAGGAGAGGTGGCTTATCGACTGGAGTTACCCGATGAGTTAAGTGGGATTCATCCGACATTTTATGTATCTCATCTAAGAAAGTGCTTAGCCGATGAAGATATGATCGTGCCACTGGAGGATATCAAGGTGGATGAACGGCTTAATTATATGGAGCAGCCAGTGGACACCATTGATAGAAAAGAGAAGAAGCTACGGAATAAAGTGGTTCCACTTGTGCGAGTACAGTGGAGACACAGGAAGGGGTCCGAGTCTACGCCGGAGACTAAGGAGGAAATGAGACAACATTACCCGGATTTGTTCGAGGAGTGACAGGTTTCAGGGACGAAACCCATTTAAGGGAGGTGGACTTGTAACACCCAAAAAATTTCAGCAAAGAAAAGAAAAAGAAAGAAAGGTGAAATATTCCAAGTCAAGGGGTTTAAGTTGTGCAAGTGGCAAACTTGCCCATTATGGGATTTAAAAAGAAGCATGGTCGCCCACACCATATTTCACTAACTAAATTCGGCTGCAAGAGGAAAAACAGAAACTTTAACTAGGTTTTGTGCGTGAGAAGCTGAATTCTCCTAGAGGTGAGGTTTTCTTGTGTTTTGGTGTTCAGTTTCAGTTGAGTTTTCAGCTTCTGGACCAATTCTTAAGTGTTTCTATGTGCTTGGTTGTGTGTTTTCGTGTGCTTAGGTGTTAGAACTCCATGTTGCTCTCGGGTTTGGAGGTGTTTTACTCGAAAGCAGTAGAGGTGAGTTTTACATCCCTTCTTTTAAATGTTTTCTACTTATTTGGGGCTGGTATGCATATTTAACTGATGTTTCCGAAGCAAGTTATGGTTTTCCATGTATGGTACAAACAATTATGATGATATAGTTATGTTATGTGATTCTCTTGATGATCGTTTAATGTTTATGATGTTCTAAGTCTTAGACTGATAGATCTAAGCTGTGTTCATGTTAGAATGATGATTGGGAACTGTTAATGGCATAAGTTGCGTTTCAGGTTAGTTCTTTTGTTCATCCGTATTTGCTAAGTCTTCATCCACATTTGCTAAGTCTTCATCCGCATTTTCTAAGTCTTCCTCCGCATATACTAAGTATTCATCCGCATTTGTTTATACTCATCCGCATTTGTTCTACCTACATTTCTTTGGACACTTGGGATATTTTCTTAAGGCATTCATCCGCATTTGTTCATCCGCATTTCTTTGGGGACTTAGAATTATTTTGAAATTTTGAGAATAGAATCTAAGTGTTAAGTATTGATGAATAAGGAAAGATTATGCTTGTTTAGTATTTCTAATGTTTATTTCTGTTATTATGGCCTGCGGTTATGGATGATATTTATGATGTTTCATGGTATGTGATTATTAAAAACAATGAATATTTTCAAAATATTATTCCTAACCAAGTGGACACAAAGAAATAAAAAGAGACAGTGTAACCTAATGAATGGTACCCCCAGGCCCTTATGATGAATGAAAAGCCTTGCAAGCACAATGAATGGAGGTGCACGACCTTGTTGTCGTTAGCTCAACTGATGTGCGACTGTTTAGCCCATGAGGATGCACATCTGGGGTCTAATCCTTTTGATTGACCAAAGTATGATGAATGGGACCCGTATTCATGAGCAGGCTTCTTGCCTAACAGTGCGGGTCAACTGTCGATGTGTTAGCTACCATGATAAACGTTTGCCGACAGGGGTTCTGCATCTGTTGCCAACCAATAATGTAGGCTCTTGCTTTGTGCAATCCTAGTTAATGAAAAAGAAAGATAATGAAAGAAAGAAAGATAATGAATCTCTTAATGATTTATTATGTATATTGATGAATGATCACAAAGTGAACTTTACAAAAGTGTATCTTTTTTTATATTATTAAACTAAAACTCACTCAGTAACGCTAAGTTTTATATGCATATCAGTTGGCAGGTAATGGAGTTGCTGGGGATGGCACGAGATTGAAGCTACCTGGTAAATAAAGACTGGCATCCATGGCACGCTGAAAAGTTATTTTGTTTTAAAATGCTACTAGATATTCTTTTGTAACTAGCATAACAATGTATTTTTGGACAAAAGTAATGGATAATGAATGTTATGGTTTTATTAAATTATTCCACTGCAAAGTTTTCTTGTTTTGATGAATCTGAACATGTTTTGATATGAAAAGTGCTATGAATGACCAACTGTGGGGTTTTCGGGAAGGGGGCCTTACATTATGGTATCCAAAGGAGGGAGATTTCAACCTCTATGCCTACACAGACAGTGACTACAGGGGATGCAACTTCAATCGGAAGTCCACTTCTGGGGGTTGTCAATTTCTTGATCCCAGACTGGTCTCCTGGTAGTGCAAGAAGTAGACAAACATATCTGTTTCCATAGCATAAGTTGAGTACATAGCAACATCAGTATGTTGCTCTCAAGTTCTCTGGATTCAAAACTAGACGCTTGATTATGGTTATAACTTCTTGCACACAATTCACATTGACAACACAGCCGCCATGTTCATAACAAACAATCCAATTTAGCACTTAAAAACCAAACATATTGAAATTAGATATCACTTTTTAAGAGACTGTGCTGAAAAAGGGTTAATCAAGTTTATACAGGTCCACACGGACAATCAATTAGCTGATTTGTTCACTAAGGCATTTGACTCTAATCGGTTTTAATTCTTAGTTCAATCAATTGGCATGATTAACCTTGAGTAAAAATCAAAATTTGCAAAAACATTCAAATATTATAAAAATACAAAAAGAAGTTATTTCTGTTGAATAATATGAAATGTACTCCATGGGAAATGATATAATTACAGTCGTTATATCATTCACTGTGCTTATTTCAAAATCTTGAAAGGCTGACATGACTTATCTGATATGCGAGTAGGCTCAGCTTGGAAAAGAAGATACATGATGTGATGAACTAAAGCTCATATTTAGCTGTGAAGCCATCATCTCATGTATGATTAAGTATTAGCTTATCCAAGTGTGTATGTGTGTAGTAACCTAAACACACCAGGTAATGATGCCTTATGAATCTTATTCACCCATATCAGTTTCTCCTCTGTTTTGCTAAGCAAAGACATGGAGAAACAAGCACATAGTGCGGATGTCATGATCCAAAAAGATTTTCAATGTGGAACACATCCAAAATGGATGAATTAATAAAGACTACATTCCTGGTGAATGAATAAAAAGAATCCCAAAGAGGAACCCCTTCCAAAGTAAAGTGCAAAAATAATCCCAATAAGGATCAAATAAATATAAGGATCAAAGTAAAAGAATCCCAATGAGGATCCCCCTTACCTAAAACCAAATGAGATTTCATAATTTAAATGACCTGGTCGTGTAAGTTGTAAAAAAGTTCTACCATGCATTTCATGCGGGTGGTTGATCGTGCCATGCATTTGAGTGTGAGGTACATGTTGAATATTTAATCCACTCAAAACATGATAAAGATCACAAGCATTAAAATATTAACCAAGCATGAGTTTAAGAGGACAAATATACCTACAATCAATATGTTCATGATTATGTCTATTTATTAACAATTGCTTGCACTTGTGAAAGGTAAGATTGATATGATCCCAAGTAAGGTATACTTCCTCTTCATGTACAGATAAGAAAATCAAAAATTACAAAAAATATTTTCCTTTCAAAATTTAAAATCTGTAAAGTTTTTATCCCATATGGATATAAACTTTACGGGGAGTAATTAAAAGTTAATGAATTTGTTCACAAAAACATGAAAAATTTGCAAAATCTCAAAAATATTTTAATTACTTTGTACAGTTGCTGGTTTTCTTGAAAATATAAGATTAAAAAGTTGGTTGTGTTGGTGTGGAAGTTATACTATAGTATCTCAGTATATGTAGATATTTGGAAGCACAAAAGTCCAAGATTAGTCAAATCTGGGAAATTTGTATCACACAAGGTGTACAATTCAATCCAAGTAAGAATTGACAATCCAAGCAATAGTCAAAACTTCATAAAAGTCAAAGCAACAGTTATATCTTCATAAAAGTCAAAGTATCAGTGCAAAAACAGTCAAAACTATCCACATCAAAAACATTAATTTTTTACAAAGTTCAAAATTTAATGCTGGTAAGAGTATTGGTTAATGCGAGTGAAGGTAACCCAGGCATTTAACCAATGCGGGTAATATTTTTGTGCAAAAAAAAAGCAAAGCGAAACAAATGCGGATATGTTAAGTCATCCACATTTGTTTCCATACAAATGCGCACAACAATGTCTCAAAGTATCATGGCAGAAAACTTTTGCGGACAAAATTTTGTTCTTCCGCATTTATCAATGCGGATAAGTTTTTGTTTATCCGCATTTCCTTTATGCGGATGACGTGATCAATGCGGGTAACATTGTTCTGTATTTGTACCAAAAATAAAATATGTGCTTTCACTCTTCTGTCATTTTGTGTTTGAATCTCAGTTAATACAGATAGAAGTATATGAAATGTAGACAACTGAATTGTTCATTCGCATTTGTTACAGTTCATGCGGACAACTAAATTGTTCATGTGCATTTGTTGCAGCAACAATGCAAGTTCTGATGTAAATACAAACAAGTCCAAATGTTCTTCCGCATTTGTTACAGAGTCAATGCGGGCAAGTTTATGCTTCCACAAATGACTCCTAAGCCTGAACCTGTACCAGCTCCATCAACAGTCCAAGTTCCTAAAAAGCAAGCACCTGCACCAGAAGAACCACCAGAATCTTCACAACATCCACCACCCTCAAACCCTTGAAGTACATAGGCTGTATAATCCTTAGGGGGAGTATTGTTAGACCCTGAAAGGATCATACATGCCAATTCAAGAGGTGGTTGAAGGTTGTTCTGGTTGGAAGAAATCTGCACAAGTCCAAGATCCAATGCGGGTGAAGACAACAGAAGAAAAAGACAAGTATTGGCTATCCACATTAGTCAATACGGATGAGCAAGAACAAATACGGCCAAGTATTTGTTCATCCACATTTACTAATGCGGATATGCAGAACCAAATGCGGCTAAGTATTTGGTCATCCGCATTAGTCAATGCGGATGACATACTTACTGCAGATGCACGACTGAAGAAATGCTGATGAAGATCAACACATCCGCATTAACTAATGCGGATGTTCATTATAAATGCTGATTATCATTTTCTACTTAGACTAGTATTCTGATGTATAGTTATCAGGGTAGTTAATCATTTTGTACAGGCATTGTCTCACCCTATAAATAGAATAGTATACACTTAAGTTTAAAGAGTTTTTCTTATTAGTGCTACAAACCCTAGCACACTTTGTATCTTGTTTACCAATATCAATATACAAAACATTTATCAGTATTTTCAGCATTTAATGTTCATTGATTTTGTATTCCCACTACATAATCATTAACTCAATCATCATATTCGATCCTAGTTGAGTCATATCAATTGAGATTCTTATCTCAGACTCGGTCAGTAATGGGTGCTGAAGCAGTTCCTATCTCAAGGTTCACAGGCTCAATTGTTGGGCCTTCAACCAAGGTTTCCCCTTCGAATCTAATCTTAGGGTCCACCTTAGCATCCAGTTGACCAACAGTCTTGCCTGCTAGCCTCTGTCTATATAATCTTGTTCTCAGCTTGAACTCTTCAAGCACCCTTTGTTGAATCCTATCAGCCAACCTTATAGCTTGCCTATTTTGACTTGGGTTGGCAAGTGGAAGGTCAACTAGATAGGTGCTCTCATAGTATCTCAGGGTGTAGAAGTTGAAGATCTCTTATTGTCCCTGAGATCTAGAGATTACCAGGGCTCTCCTTTTGTCATCATATCTCCATCTCACTATTAGGTTCTCAGCAGGGTGAGATGGAGTAGGCATAGCCCTTAGTATACCTTCCTCAAACAAGGTATGAATGAGTAGGTCCACATTAATATGGTCCTTAGGAGGTTGTTGAGTATGGACAACTACAAGTGAGGGTGGTGAGTCCTCCATGTCCATACTCTGAGAGGAACTCCCAAGTTCTATGATTGTAATTAAGACTTTCTCCTCTTTTTTGGTAATATCACCCTCTTGTACAAGGAGCTAGGAGTTAGGTCCATCATATCCATAGGTTCTTGTGGACCTGTTTGAGTCCTCTGAATAGGTCTCTCAGCTAACTTGCCCTTGAGATCGGTGATCTCAAGTTGCTAATCATTGACCCTTCTTTGTGAGGTAGTCACCTAAGATTCTAGGTGACTAACCTTGGAAATTAAATAGGTGCAGAGTTAAGATAGTTTGTGCACCTTTAGTTACAGACTCCCCTCATCTTCATCAGAAGAATCATGGGGAATGAGAGAATAGGACCAAGGTCTTCTTCCTCATCACCAGCTAATGTTTCTTGGCTGCTAGATTTCCCCTGCACACTAACAGCTTCAAAGGAAGTGTCAATGGGCTGGGTTGCCATGGTTGAGGTCTTAATAATGTAATCACTTGCAAAAATGAGAGCCTCTACCATATGGGCCTCCTAATCAGGTTCAAGAAGGTCCACCTAAGTTGTGGGTGGATGACGTGGGCTAGATATTAGTGATTTAGGAACACTCATCTCTCCTTGAGCAGGGGTGGAGAAGAGAGACTCATGGTACTCACTGAAGCCAATATCTTCATCATCATAGAATTCTAGGCTTAGGATTGGTTGGTTGAGGTCAAGCTGTTGGGGATGGTAACTTTCCCCTGAAGGTTGATCACAAGAGTTTTGAGACTCTGAGTGAAGGCTTAAGGCCAGGGTTATGAGCTTATCAGGCTGAGCATGAGGAACCTCAGCACTGATCATAGAAATAATGGGAGTGGTCTGCTTCTCAGGAGAAGTGGGAGCTCCAGTGTCCACTTCTTCCTGCATGGTAGGTGATTTGGGGGCCTACTCAACCTGAGTAGACTGAGCAGGGGTTTATTTAGATTTTCTTTGGTAGGTGATGGTGAATTGGGGCTGTGTGGGTGGTGCAGAAGTAGAAGGTGTGGGTTCAACATTGGCTTGTGTTGCTAAGTTGTCACCTTGAGCAATAAGCTCTAACATTTTTGGGACTAGGGCTGTTTCTACCACTGAGAAGCCAACAGTTAACTTTCTTATCTTTTTAAAGATGTCGGGCTTCATCTGTCCCAAATTAAGAATATTACCTGTTCCCTTTAACTGTGAGCCAAGTTCACAGTTAATAATGTATTGGACAAATCTAGGGAACATATAATATTCTAAGGAGCCCAAGTTTGCAAGTAAATTAGTATAAACAAATTAAGAATACTTGAACTTGACCCCCTTGTACCATTTCATGGACTATGTAGGAAAGGTCTTCAGGAATTTGGTCCAAACCTCCATGTTTGTTAGATAAGGAGTGGATAACTACATGGAGGAGGTACTTCCATTTGGATGAGACCTTCCCCTTTTTGATGGTTCTTACGGAGTAGTCCCCTTCATAGCCCATCTGTCGGAATGAATGGTACACAGCAGACTTGGGGAAGGACAAGTCGCCTTCTTCATCATCCATCCTTAGATGAGTGTTGATGGTGGCTGGAGTGATGAAAATTGTCCTCCCCTGCATTGTGGCAGTCAGTGCCTTCTCACCATCCAAGATGACCTCTTAGTAGGTCCTCCAAAACTCTAACAGTTGATCTTCATATAATGAAGGGTCTATTATGAGGGCAGTGAGGTAGTTTGATAGAGCTAAGAAACGACAAACATCTGAGAAACTAGGATCTTTCTCAGACGACAACAGAGAAACTTGATTGTGTTACTTGTGTATTTGCATGGAGAAATCAAGTTGGTTTCAGGGATCAGGGTTGGCCATTTTAAGTAGCTTTGAGGTGAAGAAAGGTAAGAAAAAAGTAGGTTTGTGGGTAAATTTAGGGTTTGAATCTTTGCGGTTGAAGGAGAAAGTGAAAGAGGGGGAACCATTATACGAATATATATGGTATGGATTTGAGACAAAGTTAATGCAAAAAGATAAACTTTGAAATTCGGATGTCGGTCCCACCTCTGAAAAAGTGCCCAAAAAGATAGTTTTCTTAGAAGTCTAAATCTTCCGAAGGTGAAGCCAATTTGACTTCGAAAGATATTCCTTAGCTTTTCAAGAATTTGCTTCGGAAGAAAATTACTTAGAATATTTTTACTTTCTAGATAAATTTTGCTTCGGAAGATATCAAATATCAGAAATTTTATTCAAAGAGAGCATAAAGCTTTTGAGACTTAATTCCTTTCGGAAGAAAATGGTCCTTCAATACATATAGTACTTGGTGTGAAAAATAAGCTTCAGAAGATATATCAGGATTTCTTTCGAAGGTTAATTTCTCAGAAGTAGTTATTTGTTTTGAAGACATAATTTTCTTCCGAAGACAACTTGATGTCTTCTGAAAGAAAATTTATTCAAAATTCTCAAAATTCTAAGGGATATCAGTTTTGAAAGGTTCCTTCCAAAGTAAACTGGGCTTATATAGTGATGTTATAGACAACTTAAGACACATATATTATTAAAAATAATCTTGAATTTAGTTTAAAAAAATCTAATCAAAGTTAATCATCCTAATAGCTGATACATGATATTTAAATCTTTGTTCATCAAAGGTTTTTATGAACAGATCAGCATATTGTTCATTTATGTTAACTTTGATTAGTTTTATCAATCCTTTTTTAAACTTATCTCTAATCAAATGATACATGATGTTGATGTGCTTTGTCTTTGAATGCTGCACAAGATTCTTTTTAATAGAGATAGCACTGTTGTTGTCTATGTGGATAGGAGTCTCCTTGAAGTTGAATCCATAGTCTAGCATCAGATTCTGAATCCAAAGCACTTGAGCATAGCAGCTTGCAGCAGGAATGTATTCAGCTTCAGTAGTTGATGCAGACATATAGGATTATTTCTTGCATTGCCATGAGACTATCCTTCCACCAAGAAATTGACATCCCCTAGATATAGACTTTGCAGTCATATTGCAGCCACCATAGTCACTATCTGTATAGGCATACAGATTGAAGTAGAATTCTTTGGATACCAAAGGCCTAGTTTGGGAGCACCTTTAAGATATCTGAGAATTCTCTTGACAGCAACCAGGTGTGATATCTTAGGGTTGGCTTGATATCTTGCACAAATACATGTAGTAAACATGATATCAGGCCTGCTGGCTATGAGGTACATAAGAGACCCAATCATAGCCCTGTATAGATGTTCACAACACACTCCCCCTAAAGATCTAGTCCTAGGGAGTGGTTTCTGGCTATGGGTGTCTTAGCAACCTTGCACTCAGTCATATGAAATCTGGTAAGTATGTCTTGCACATACTTTGACTGGTTTATGAAGATTCCATTATCAACCTTCTTCACTTGAATTCCTAGAAAGAAATTATGTTTCTCCATGGCACTCATTTCAAATCTATTCTTCATTAGCTCTCAAAGTCTTTGTAGAGCTTTGGATTAGTTGACCCAAAAATAATGTCATCTATATAAAGTTGAACCAGCATCAAGTCATTTCCTATTTCTTTGATGAAGAGTGTTCCATCAATAGTACCCCTCTTGTACCCATGCTAACAGAGATACTATGATAGTGCCTCATACCACTTCCTTGGAGCCTGAACCAACCCATAAAAAGCTTTGTCAAGCTTGTAGACATAATCAGGATGATCTGGGTCTGCAAAGCTAGGTGGTTGTTTGACATAAACTTCCTCATCAATCACCCCATATAAAAAGGCACACTTGACATCAAGTTGGTAGACCTTGAAATCCTTGGATGCAGCAAAAGCTAGGAATATCCTAATAGCTTCAAGTCTTGCTACAGGAGCAAAATCAATTGTGTAGTCAATCCCTTCTTCTTCTTAAACAACTAGTCTAGCATTGTTCTTGATGATAAGTCCTTTATCATCCTTCTTGTTCCTAAATACCTATTTGGTACCTATGGTAGTCTTCCCTTGAGGAAGAGGGTATAGATTCCAAACCTTTTGTCTCTTAAATTAAAGGAGCTCCTCTTGCATTGCTTCAACCCAACTTCCATCCTTCAGAGCCTCATCAATCTTCTTAGGCTCTATATGGGACAAGAAACAAGAGTAAAAGACAAACATTTTTGTCATGAGTTTGTCCTCTTGTTCTCACCCCAGTCTTAATATCTCCAATGATGTTTGTTGTGGGATGTGACATGTGGATTCTCAGTTGAGGAATCACAGCAAGTTGGTTAGACAAATCTAAATTGGTGAAATTCAGATTTGGTGCTTGAGTATCATCCACCACATCAACACACGTATCAAGAGAAACTTGATCCAATGAGGGTGTCACATCATTGATGTTGTCTTCTATGGAGTGGTTATCAGCATCAAGAAATTCTTGATCACTCTCACCACCTCTATCTCCTCCTACATTTGAAATTCCTTCATCTGAGTTATGTGCCTCTGTGCTGGAATTTATATGCACCACAAATGTATCAGCTGAAGAATTTGTCATGGTTATGCTGATAGAATTTCTAACTACAGGGCTAGTTACCACTGGAGTTGAAGTAGTTTGAACACTTGGTCTTCTCGGCTCAAATCTTGGATCAGAATCTCCTGTTGATAAGGTACCTGTAGATCCTGAAACATCTTCACAAGATTTGTTAAAACAGTTGGTAACTAAATCAAGATCAAATAGCCAATCAGGACCAGAACCTTTCACACTAGATGGGTGCTCATTGAAGGTCACATTGGCTGACTCCTCAACTACTCTACTTCTGAGATTGTATACTCTATAAGCCTTGGCTTGGGAAGAGTATCCAATAAAATGTCCATCATTTGATTTCTCAGCAAATTTGGCTATTTGATCCTTGGTATTCAAGATGGTGCAAGGACATCCAAATGATCTGAGGAAACCAATGAAAGGTCTCCTTTTGTACCATAGTTCATAAGGAGTCTTACCATGAGTCTTGACTACTAAAACTCTCTTCTGCATATAGTAGGCGTTGTTGACTGCCTCTACCCAGAAGGTGATAGGTAGTTTAGAGTCAAATAACATAGTTTTGTAGCTTCAATAAGTGTCCTGTTTCTCCTCTCAGCAACACCGTTTTGCTGAGGAGTCCTGTGAGTACTATATTGTCTTGTAATACCCTTTTCATCTCAAAATGCATCAAGAATTTGGTTTTTGAATTCAGTTCCTTGATCATATCTTATGGTCTTAACCTTGTGATCACATTGATTCTTAATTTTCAGAATGAAGTTCTTTAAGATTTCTACCATCAATTCTACTCCAAAATTTAACCACCTGATTCTACTCCAAAAGCAAATGGCCCTCCATCAATTCTTTCAAAGTTTTGAAGCAAAGAGCCATTGCATGTCATGTTCCTGGAACAGCCACTGTCAATGATCCATATGTTCCCTTTGGTCTTGAGTTGTTCCTGCATATAAAGAGATGGTTAGTTATATTTGGAAACCCAAGCCTCATTGGTCTTGGGCTTGTCAATGTGCATTAAAGATAATGCAATAGTAATTGATCTTATATGCAAGTTATGAGGATCATTTGCTATTATTGATGAAGAACTTTCAGTCACATGGCCTTCCTTCATCTTCCACAGCATTTTTGGAAGACTAGACTTGGCCTTCAATACTTTGAAAGTTTTAATGACTTTGGAAGTTCTTGAGACTGAACCTTCGGAAGCTTTTGCATCCACTGCAGCAGACTTCAATGCTTCGGAAGCATCCCTTTCTTTCGAGACCAAATTTTCTTCCGAATGTAAGTTTTCTCTTATCTTCTTCTTCACTTTGGAGCTTCCAAAAGGAAATGATTTTCCTTCTGAAGCTATCTTCTTCTTCTTCTTCTTCTTAGAAGTTTTCTTCTTGGACATGTGGATAGTACTTTTAGGATTGTATATGCAATCCTTGGCAAAGTGAGAAGTACTATCACACATGATGCATTCAGTTTGTATGCTTCTGAGAGTCTTCCTTTGAGTGGGAGGCTGAGCTTGATCACTTTCTACTTCCTTATTTATCTTTTCAGATGATGTAGCAGGCTTCTTGGGATGAGGCTTGCTCTTGAAACTGGATGGCTCAGGCTATGCAGTAGTGGTGCTTATGTTATCAGCCTTCTTCTCTTGACCAGGATGTTTTGGACATGAACTAGGATTCCTGGTACTAAAATCCATAGTTGAGTCTTCAGTCTTTACCACATCAAATCCAATAGAGATAAAGACTTGCTTTTGCTTGGAGTTGAAGGTGGCCTTGATCTCTTGGGCTTTCTTGGATTTTCTTTTGGCTGCCCTGATCAAGTTCTTTCTTGTAGACTTGGTCATTCTTGGTTCTTTCTTCTCTCTAGGAGAATAGTGTCCCTTCTTAGGATAACCCTTGTCACTCATCTCAGGTTCATCATTCATTATCTTCTCTTCATCTTCACCCTTCTCATGGATAGGATCAATAGAAGCCAGCTCATCTTGACAAGTTTCACACCTTGGAGATCTAACAGATATGAGTGTGTGTAGAGGAGCTATTTCACTTGATCCTAGTCCCTGCTATTTTGGTAACAAACTTTTGCATGCAAGGATAAGGATATTATGTTCTTGAAGGTTTCCTCTTCAAGAACACATTTTTCTGCCTTAACTTTGCTGATCACAAGCTCGGCCTGGCATTCATTCAACTTGGTTATGAGATCTTTGATTTGAGTCCTGTAGTTTGTGTATTCATGCTTAAGAGTTGAAATGGTTTTCTTTAAATCTTCTATTGTAAGTTTATAGTCATTTTCAGCTGTTTTAAAGTCTGTTGTTAAGATATTTAAGGACTCAAGATCAGATCTCACTTCCAAGTTGTAAGACATGTACATGTTAACTTTAGCAATACATTCAAGAGTACAAAGATTTTCTAAACCTTGTCTTCTTCATGATCAGGCATCAGTGCTTGGTTTGGAGAAGCATCTTCTACCTGAAAGCTCTGGTCAAAGCCTCCTTCTTTAACAGCAACAGCAGCATGTTGTTTAGGTTGGCTTGGCTTCTTAGTTCTGGGAGCTGCATCAGTGTAGTTTGGTCTGGATTGTGCTTGTCCACCATTTGTCCTTGATGCCTTGCACTCTCTAGAAAAGTGTCCTATTTGGTTACATTTGTAACACTTCATCTTGCTTTTATCTAGGCCAAACTTTTCACTAGCCATATTGCTTGGAAACTTCCTTCCTGTCCTCTTGTAGAACTTCTTGGCTCTACGAGTAAGGAGAGCCATCTATTGAACTATTTCCATATACTCCAGATCACCTTGATGGATGTAGTCTAAGTCTTCAAGAGTGAAGAGAAAGTTTTCACAACTTTCATCAGCAGACATAAAGGCTTGAGCATTGTTTCTTGGAATGGGCTTCCTTGGATGTAGCTCTTCTTTGGTGTCTCAGGGAAGGTGATGAAAGGACCCTTTTATGAGTTTTCATGGTAGCAGATGAGATGATGTTGTGGTTCTCTGCTATCCCTTTCAATCACATTAAGGGCTAAACTCTGCTGATTGTTGGAAGAGCTGCTTGATGGATTTTGCATGTTCATCTCCATCTGGTAGCCACTAAGGATACCATACAGCTCTGTGAGACTAAGGGTAGAGAGGTTCTCAGTTCTCTTGATGGCCACACAATAGTGAGTCCTTTGTCTAGGAAGAGAGAACACGAACTTCCTCACTATGTCCCTGTTCTCAAGCTTGACTCTAACATCCGTCAGAGTATCAATAATCTTAACATACCTGAAGTATTATTGAGTTATGGTTTCACCTATCTTGTAAGTAAGTAAGAACACGAACAACATTTGAGATTGACTTCAGAACGGCTTAGAACTAATAAGTTTTACACCAAAATCTTTAAAAAAGAATTTTGGAAGAGATATATACAATTCTAAGGGCACATAGTCATTCAACAAGAAATTCAAATTGATCCAGCGAAGATTAAGGCTGTCAGAAAGTGGGAAAT
>CM046437.1:102468-272468 GCA_025506505.1 Flaveria sonorensis | reverse complement strand
ACACCAAGGAAGCAGGGTGGGTGGGTGGGTGTTCTAGAGAGATTTGTGTTGGAGAGTGTCAATAATGTCGATGCAATTCTTCATTAATGACTTGGCCTGCCCATTTTTTTCAATCTCCCATTGATGAAGAAGCTCGCTTTTGAAAGGTACTTGCGCTGCTGCTACGCCTCCCGCTTGAGTAAAGTCTCTGTACAGCTTTGTCACTTCCTCAAGACACTCTGAAGCTGCGATGTGAACCTGGAAGAACAAACAATTCAGGAATCTTGTAACCTGATTTGTTATCATCAAATGATCTTGTGAGCTTCATCTGAAGATGAGAAAAAACGACATACCTGTGCAATCTTTATTATGGATATACAATCGATCACCTTTGGTGACAGAGAATAAAATAACTGCAGGTAAAAAACCAACTTACAATAAGACTTGCACATTTAGTCAATCTGAAAAAGATGGTTGACTATGAAATTCTGTTACCTCTATAACTAATGCTGAAACATCAACTTCTTGGCTAGATTGATCTGAATTCCTCAACCCTTCACTTATCCTTGAGCATACTTCTCTAATTGATGTGAAAACCGAAACTTTAACTGTTCACATCATAATTTCAAGTATGACAACAAAGACAGTTAAAGTGCTGTACAGATTTTTTTTCACCCGAAAATAATAAGAATTAGCGCATACCTATCCAAGGAATTGCCGGAGCTAGGGAATTTGAATAAACATGCACCAAGTCCTTTTGCCACTTGAGAATGTCACTCAATCGAGCAAGAAGGACACAAGATGTAATGCAATCTACAATCTTATCATGGGGAACAGAAGTATCTTCCGTCTGAAGTGCCTCTGCATTATACAAAAGTACGTAGGGGTCAATTACTTTTAATAAATCTGATCATGCTTCAATTATAAATTAGGATAAACGATAACTCATGTCATAAAGCTGAGATAACTCTTAAATTGATCAATCCGCAGGTATAGAATTTATTATATCTCCATTTTATTGAAGAAAGTAAAGCTTCTGGAACCATGATAGTTAGAGAAGTATATCTGACCGGCTTTTTCAGTATCACTGGATGAAGGCGCTTGTTTGGAAATGGAGTTGAAGACCACATTGCACATTTCAAACAATAACGGGAAGACCACACCAAAGAAGTCTGGATTTTTGAAGGCTTTTAAAACCTAGATACAATTGTCAAGCAAGTTATTTAACAAATTACTCATAAGGATCTAATAATATTGTTTTTTTTTACCTTGTCAAGACAGCGGAAAGCAGCATCACGAAACTTGTTGACTTTCTTATTACATGCTGAGGTTACAACACTCAGGATGGCATTTTCAGTGGCTGGATCAGTAGCAGAAATTGATGTATGACAGGATGCACAAAGAGAAGACAATGCTTCCAATATATCCTCTTTTCCCTGTCAGATATATTACCATGATCAAGCAAAAACCATCTACTTCTTCAATTGATTCTTATAGGAGATGCATTGTGGATTTAAAAACAAAGCTCAATCGTTTTTTTTGGCATCCGTATGAGTCTTAAAAAAGTGAGAATAGAAATAGTAAAAATGAAAGGGTTGCAAGATCGTGGCATTAGAGAATGCAATCATGTGAGGAGATGTATTGTAAACTAGACCATCATACGTATACATACCAGTAACTCAGTTGAGACACAAGTTGCTGATTATGAGATTCATACGTGTCTTGGAAAAGAGATCTAAGGGTTAAAAGTCAACATCTATGAGTTACTGATTTAGAATAATAATATTTTATTTACAGTGGATGCTTTTGATATATGCACAGTATTTATTTATTACATGTTCAGTTATCTACTATAGTCCAACTTTGACTTCAAATGTCAAACAACGTATTAATGCTAAAACTGCTAAAGAATAAATTAAAATTATAATACTGGTAAATAAAAGTTTGCCATTCAAATTACAGATAAACCAACCTCCCAGATGCGGCCAGGAATTTCTTTCATTAGAGATGTAAGCAACACTTGATGATATGAAGAAAGAGATTCCTCCAAGACTTCACAAAGCTTTACAATTGCTTTGGCTGCCTATACAAAGTAAACGAAGTGAAAATAAATGAGGTTACAAGAAGTGAAAATTAATGGGTGCTTACACAAAGTGAAAATAGATGAGGCTACCTTCCTCTTACTAGCCCAAGATGATGATGCAATTCCTTCAGTTATCAAACTAACAATTTCACCCACATACAACTGAAGGGTGAGACGTTCACTGGTCATATTTTCTTCCCATAATTCCTCATATAGTCTAGATACGTTCTTGTCATCCTCAAATCTGTGTAATACCCATAGCAATAACATACTACTAACAATGTATGATATTTAAACTCCAATGCCTGATGGTATAGAGGACAAACTATTCTTCCTTTATCATGAAAATACATATTTCCCACTCCAAAACACTAACTCTCATATTAACTCAAAATCTCATAATATCATACTCAGCAAAACGTAGTTATAATCTATTTAATTCTAATTACAGACTACTGAAATTTCATATATGTAGGCTTCTTGATAATTTGAACAAATATGATGCTATGTGTTCTTGGATAGATATAGTTTTAGTGTTTTGGAGGTAGAGGGAGAAAAACATAACTTTAAACTTTTAGGAAATACATGAAATTATCCAAAAACATAAAAGGCGGCTAGAGAAAAAAGTAACATAGTCAATAAATACCATCATGTATGGTAATAAGAGAAGCATAATACCGAAGCTAACCTTGAAAGAAAAATAACTGGAACAACTGTGGCATAATAGCCGGTCAAGATATCAGAAGAGGTAGACGCATAGCTTTTTAATAAAAAGGCACATGCGATTTGTGAATTCCGATCACCAGTATGCAAAGCAGCAGTTTGTTCAATAAGCTTATTGACTTGGGGAGAAGCTGCATATTTCATAAGAAAAGCACAGGCATTTGCAAAGGCATGTTTGGATGCTGCACTTCTCTCCTCCTTCACCACTACAAACAGGAGCCTAAGTAGCATGCTTGTAAACGGTTTAATACTGTCACCAACTTTCTGAACTAACAGACTAATAAAGCTTGCAACACCAACCCTGTGCACCATCAAATAAAAGTTCACTTCAGAACATGTCACACAGTCCCAAACTCTTAACACTAAAAAAGGTATTGTATAGAATCCTTGCAGATATTAAATGTATATGTACAAGTTTGTGAAATATTTTGGAAATCTGTTTATGCAATATATGGAGTACAAGATGCTCCAGTTAGCCAAAATATAATAAGAAGCACAGATTAGTTGTTCTAGATGTTCATAAATTGTTGGTTAGAACTACCAATCACCTTCTTACACTGAACTGCATAAATGGCCTCCCAAATATTAGTGCAAGGCAATCTGTTAAATGGCTTATGGACAAGCACATGTCCTTCAAGGTGTATAAAACTAATTTTAACATATTCTTCTAATTATAACTAATAGAATAATTTTTTTTATCCTTATGTCCCATCCGGTTGAGGAAAATCTGAAGTGTTTATGAGCAGACAGAGATCAAATGCCAATACATTTGAAATCAACTAAATTGACAAACTATATAAAAGATTAACTTCTAATAAAAGATGATAATTAAAGAAAAAAAGGAGAATCATGTTCGGAAAAATCAAAGAATCCCATAACTTGATAAGTAGATGTAACATAGCACATAAAAGCAACTATTAAAACAAAAAAATAATAATAATAAATAATAATCATTAGTCGTAATTATGAAATATGGAGAAAGTTTTGATGCTAAAGATCACAAGCTATAATTAGGTTTCGTCTAGAATGTTCTTGATCATTACTTGGAAAATGCATATTTAGCAAACCACTAGGCAACATATCTGAAAAGTAACTCATTCATGTCAATAAATAGGAGCCAAAAGCTATTTAATGCTTTCACCAAAGATGGACTGAAGGCAATCAGACTAAACTATACTTTATATAAGAGTTACAAGTAAATAACTAACATGCTTACATAGGTTTCAATAGTTATTACACAGGAAATGAAATCATTTAAGGTATAAGAGAAACAATGTGTTATACCTAGTATTTAGACCAACACCAGATCGAACCAACTGAGAAAGACGAGGAATCAACTGTTCTAGTGATTGGTCGTCAACAACCTCTATGCACAGGTTAAGAGTTTCCCACAATGGAGACCCCTTTGCAATTGAAATTCGTAAGTTTTCAAGTTTCTCTGCTTGTATGCCAGCATTTTCTGCATGCCTCTGTTGTTCAAAATGAAGCACAATAATATCATTATACAAAGAATGGAAATGTGTCTGTGTGAGTGAGTGAGAGAGAGAGAGAGAGAGAGAGAGAGAGAGAGAGAGAGAGAATGAACTAGTGAGCAGTGATAAAATTCAGAAAGTATATAATATACTACTTGCATATTAGTGGGCAGTGACATGCTTAAACAAACCTCAACATAATTCAGTCCTTGATCCTCAAGGCTTGATAAACTTTCAAGCATGCAAACAACTAATTCAGATAAATGCGGACGGATTGCAACCCCTGCACCCTGGAAACATAAATGTAAATTTCAAATAGAATACAGAAAAACTCCGGTTAGAAATTTACAAGTTGCAAGATCAATAACATTTTAGTTGCTCACAACAAGAGAATACATAAGAAACTATAAGTCCCATTATCAGTTTAATCTCTTATTTTGCCAAAAAAAAGGAAAGAAAAGAAAAGGAAACACATACACACACACTAGACTTGTAACAAAAAGTAAGGGTAAGTTACAAACTTGAACTTCCAAATGACAATCCTGCAGTACTGGTATCTTACCTTAGCAAGTTTTGTAACGACTGTAATTGATGCCTTGCGGATATCATCTACTTTACTCATTATTCCATCAGTAAGTAACAAAGGCAAAACAATATCCATTGCCTTTCTTGCATCAGAAATTTCTGTGAGAGAAATGTCACATAGCCTTAATGTTAATGAAGTAACAGCACGGCATAGTCTTTCTCCAGAAGTTCTAACAGTCTCCTTAATGTCATCCATTGCACGAAATGCAGCTGTCCATATGTTCTTAAGATGCTTACCAACCTATAGTGCATGAGTAAAGAAGAAAAAGTGAAACTTTCACTAAACACAGTGCAATAACATATATAAAGACTGATGTTTTAACAGCACCCGCGGGTAGATATAAAACCTTGTATTGTCGCAAAAGCTAAGAATATGATCAAAAGGTGTAACTAAATGTTTTGAATCCACAAGTCATGTAACAAAAAAAAGAATCAAGTATAAACCTGATCAAATTTACGCCCTTGAATTAAATCGGCAAGAGCAAGACAGGAAGACTCGCGAGAACGCCAAAGCCTGGATCCACATTGCAGTAATAGATCTTCAATGATATGATCCAAAAATTCATCAATAGTTTTTTTAGTGTCTGCAACAAGTGATTTCCAAATATGTGCCATCGCATCCTATAGGTAAAAAGAACCAAATAAATAAAAGAAAACAAATCATGTTTGACATACTCTCAAAAACTTTTGGTTGATGTATATGTATAACAAAAGATTGAATTACCATGTTATGGGAAAGGATCAACATAAAAAATGAGTCTAAAAGAAGGTATAGCGTATACATATGCTAGCTAAGTATTCGCAAGGTTAAGCTAAGGGTGATCGAATATCAAAACAAAATTATTTGGTCCCTTCTTTTCTTCTATCACACGTATACACAAGAGATTTGAGGAATAACTCACCTCGACTCTTTTATTAATAACCAAAACAACAACCACACCTAATAAATCCCACCCATAGCAAAACTATTCGTGGGGCTATTGACGGGGTCTAAGGAGGGTGGGATGTAGGCCAGCTTTACCTCTATCCTAGAAGATAGAGAGGCTGCTTTTAGAGAGACACTCAGCTCCAAAACAAACGGTAGGCAAACAAAACAAAAAAATAGCAAGCTAGCAATAACACAAAGAAAATGAAGAAAACGGGACTATTTATAATAAGACTAAACTTCCTATCTAAGCAAAACCAAATAGAGTAGAAAAATGACTCCTTTAATCTAGGAAAAAACATCAAATCCTAACAAACAAAGAAAATAATTCAAAACTTTACCGCCCAAGGTTGCGAGATCCCGGTAGAGTAGCCGACTTTAAACTTGTGACGGAACGTTTCAGTGTACCGTCAGTTTTAAACTTGTGACGGAAGAGCCTTATAACGTTCCAGTGTACCGTCAGCTTTAAACTTGTGACGGAAGAGCCACATGCATCTAATGACCGGACGATTCGTAGGTCGAGGAACTAGTTCCCACGTTTCATTATCCTGTAAAGCAGTAAATTCGGCTTGCATAGCATTTAACCAATTAGGATCGGATAGGGTCTTGGCATAAGTGGTGGGTATGGGGGAAAGGTTAGTGGTCGTAAAGGTCGTTTGGGTTGTGGACCGAGATTTAGAGTGGGTGGTCATAGGATGTGAGGCGGCTAGGGGAACAAGGGAAGGTGGTTGTGGTACGGGCTGGCCAGTTGTGGGGAATTGGGGTGGTTGGGATGGCCCGGGGCCAGTAAAGGAAGGTGGGATTGTTGGGTTTGGGCAGGGTAAGTTTGTACAGTTTGGGGCTTGGGCCGAAGGTTGTGTGTGTTGGGCAAGTTGCTGTGGGGCCAGTGGGTATCGAGGGCGCCTGCTATCGGTGATGGGGTAGGGGGCTGTAGTGGATGGCTTGGGGACGGGCTGATGAAAAGTGAAGCCCGGGGGAATGGTGTCATCCAGAAAATTGTATGCGGTAGGGCTGTGAGGAATGGCATAAGGAAAAACGTGCTCATCGAATGTCACATGGCGAGAGATGTGGACCCTGCCAGTGGTTAGGTCAAAGCATCGATACCCGCGAAAGTCGGGTGGGTACCCAAGGAAAATGCAGCGAATGGAGCATGCATGCAATTTAAATGGTTGGGTAGCGGAGGTGTTTGGGTAGCAAGCGCACCCGAAAACCCATAGGTGTTCATATTCGGGATGATGAAGATAACGGGCAAAGGTAGGGGTATAACAATTGAGACGCTTGGTAGGTAAAATGTTACGTAAGTAAACAGCAGTGTGTAAGGCTTCCACCCAAAAGGATGGGGGAAGATTGGCATGAATTAGCATGGCGCGAATGATGTCGTTGAGGCGACGAATCATTCGTTCTGCTCGGCTGTTTTGGGAAGAGGCTTTGGGACATGCAAACCGAAACAGAAGGCCGTGTTGGTCTGCAAAAGCTTTAAAGGACAGGTTGTCAAATTCACCCCCTAGGTCAGATTGAAAGGTTTTAATTTTATGACGAAATTGTGTTTCAATTAGACGGTGAAATTTGGCAAAAGTGGGAAATGTTTCAGACTTGTATTTAAGTAGATACACCCACGCGAAGTGTGAAAATTATCGATAAGAACCATATAATATTTGTATCCTGTTTTACTCGTGATTGGAGATGTCCATAAGTCACAATGGATTATATCAAATGGGGCAAATGTAAAAGTATTAGAAGCATGAAAGGGCAATCATTAACTATTAGAAACTTGACAAGAATTGCAAACATGTGAGTTATTACCCTTATTAAAATGAAAATTAAAAGTACAACTCAAAATGTCTAAAACTTGAGCACCTAGGTGGCCTAGACGATCATGCCATGGTAGAGTGGTTGAAGCAAGAAAAGTGGCTTGAGGAGGTAGTTGCGGCTGAGTGAATGGATAAAGGTCTCCAGTGCTATTGTGGCAGGACAACAACTTCTTAGTTTTGAGATCCATCAAGGAAAAACCAAAAGGGTCAAACTCAACAGAAACTTGATTATCACGAGTTAAACGTCTGACAGATATAAGATTTTTGATAACTTGTGGGCTATAAAGGAAACAGATATACATGACAAATTTACACCAAATCAAATATAATCACTAACAATAATCACAAGATATCAGCCGATTATCGCTAAGAAGGGGTTGTTTGGCAAACTTGAGTTGAGCCATTAAGAGACCTAACCGAATAAAATATACCCTCTGAATCATTCAACATGTTTTTTAAACTTACCCATTAATAGGCTGCATGAACTATTAATAGGTGTCTTCTAAGTGAACCAAACACACTCTACCTCTAACCAATGCAAAAGTAGCATCTTAATGGAATAATTAAGAGGCTACTAAACAGCCCCTTAGTTGGATTCATCATATCTATATATTCATTGTAAATCAATAGCAATATTCAAGCTTGATTATCTTTCATGGTATTTGCCATTAACCTAGTGGCCACCCCTTTCTCTGCTACCACTAATCTCCAATCCGCCACCATACCGGACACCATCTGCTCAATCTTTTTCCATCTCGATTGTAGACAAAGCAAAAACCCCCAGACCCCCCAAAATTCAAGCAGCTACTGTGGCTTCTCGGCTCCATCTTGTCTACACAATTACCAACATCCAACGAGAAATATGAACCCTAGGTGGAGAAAAAGTATCTCATTCATCTTGGGTACATCTTTTCACCTTCATGCCACTACCTATCATGTTCTCTCGCACATTGATGGTTCGCCACCCCCTGCAGAGACCGATGATAAGTATGAAGGATGGAAGGAAGTTGATGCTATGGTTCTTCAATGGATCTACGGGACTATATCAGACGAGCTTATTGCTCGGGTTCTCACACCCACCTTATCTACTTGGCAAGCCTGGACCCTTATTGAGAATATTTTTCTCAATAATAAAGGTTCGTGGGTTGCTGCCTTGGAACAAGAATCCGCATGTCACCCTCAAGTCTATGCCATCTCTAAAAGCCTAATGTCAACACATCAAGGAGATTGCTACCCAACTCTGTACAGTTGATTCCCATGTTTTTGAACAAAGGTTGGTTCTAAAACTTGTTCAAAGATTGCCACCAAAATATAACGTTGTGGGTTCTCTTCTGAACCAACAAATACCTTTCTGGGAAAATGCTTATGATATGCTCCAACTTGAGCTACAACGACAAAATGCAATTGGACCGGTGGATTCACTTTTGAAGGTATTCATGATCTTGTTTTGGGCGAGGACGTCATTATGAAACATTTAGGTGAACCATTAAATAGTAAATTGTCGAATGTTGGTACAGATTGGGGAAATAACAGGAACAATAGGAGTCGAGGAAACTGTCCATCTAAACATAAGAAGAATGTGAAGTATTGGAGTTGCAACAAGGTGGGACACATTAAGTCTATGTCCAAAGTCTAAAAAGAACTACATGCTACTGCTAAGGATGTTTGTAAAGATGATGCGTTGATTTTTAGTGTGGAAAGCAATGTGGACTCTGTTGGGTTTGTAGAGTCTTGATTTGGGCTCGGGTTAAAGACAACTCAGCGACACATTAATTAAATTAAAGATCTAGCCCGTTTTTATTTAATTTTAGCCCATTAAGGTTTTCTTAGGGATTAAGTTGTAAACCCTAATTTTCCCTATTTATATTGTGTATTGTACTTGTAATTCCTCACGAGTGAGGCAGAAAGCAATAAAAGTATTATCCTGGTTACAGCCCATGAACGTAGGTCACATCGACCGAACCACGTTAAATCTCGTGTGTTCATCTTTGTACTTATTATTTTCTCTCGCAGTTTGATTGTGTTTGTGTGTCGATATACACCCAGATCCCTAACAAGTAGTATCAGAGCTTTGGCTCGTTACACACGCAAGAAACACGAATCGCGAGAGAAGTAGCAATATAGGGTTTCAAGAATCGGCAGCCTCGCCGCCATAAACCCAGCAAGTTGCAGTCCCCAATTGTTTTTTCCTCGATCAAGCAAAAGAAAGCAATTGTTATTGCTTTGTTTTTTTTTACCAAAAAAAAGGCAGCAGTAGGCTTTTTTTTTTTTGGTTTCATCGATCAAGAAAAAAAAGCAAATTAATTCTTCTTTTGACTTCTTGCATAGATTATCAAATAAAAAGGAAGTGCATTTTTTTTGATCACGCAGTTAGAGAAGGAAAGCATCTTTGTTTCTATCAAGAAAATTAATAAAATAAAAGGGGTGTCCACCGTGTATTGTTACACCAACAGAAACCATGTTGTGTTCGTCGCCATTCAATCAAAAAGGAACAACAGTGACCAAGATCCAAAGTCGTGAAATCTCAGGTGTATCGTTAAACTCGTCTATTTACTATTTTTTTTAAGACTGAGAAAAAAAAAAGGTAGTGTTCAATAGAACAACACTCAAGTTCAGGCAGCCAGGCACAGTTGTGTTTGGCACTACTTTTAGTCTTGACTTGATTAGTAAACAGGTTGTAGTTTAAGATAATGGCTGAGAATGGAAAACTTCAGATTGAGAAGTCTAACGGAAATAACTTAGGTTGGTGGAAAATGCAAATGGAGGATTTGCTTGTTCAGAAAGACTTGGATATTGTTTTGGGTGAGAAACCAGAAAATATGAAAGCAACTGAATGGGAAACTTTGGATAAAAAGGCCAAGGCGGTTATTAGGTTGTCGCTGACAAAGGATGTTGCGTTCAACGTTCTGAAGGAAACTACAGCAAAAGGTATCATGAATGCGTTAGCTAATATGTATGAGAAGCCTTCGGCAGCAAATAAAGTTTTCTTGATTCGAGAGCTAGTTAATACAAAGATGAAAGAGGGAAGTTTAGTTTTAATGCACATTAACAACTTGAACTCGATTTTGTGAAGACTTGGGTCAGTTGGCATCAAATTCGAGGATGAGGTTAAGGCTCTACTACTGTTATCATCATTGCCTGATAGCTGGGCTGGTACTGTTACAGTGATTACTAGTTCCACCAGCGCGTTCACTTTAAATGGGGTTCGGGATATTATTATGGGCGAAGACACCAGACTAAGAAATTCAAGTGAATCATCAAGTGAATTACTGAATGTTGGCAGAGGGAGAAAGAATAACAGAGGTAGTAGGAGCAAGAACAGGAAAAAGAGTTGGTCTAGGGCTCGAAATGATGTGACTTGTTGGAACTGTAAACAGGTGGGACACTTTAGGAATCAGTGTCCAAATGATCAAAAAGAAGTCAACACTACAGCAGACTACTCAGACGATGATGCTTTAATCTGTAGCATGGAGAGCAGTGTGGATTCCTGGGTCATGGATTCTGGAGCTTCGTTCATGCTACCCACAGCAGCGAAGCATTGCAGAATCTAAAAAATGGTGATTTTGGTAAGGTAAGACTAGCAAACAATGATGTTCTTGATGTTACGGGCATGGGTGACATGGATTTAGTTACTTCAGCCGGTTCATGGACTTTAAAAGATGTCAGGGTGATTCCTGATTTGAAGAAACGGTTGATTTCTGTCGGTAAATTGGATGAACAGGGACATGATGTTAAGTTCGGGAATAAATAGTGGAAAGTTGTTAAAGGGAATCTTGACATTGCTCATGGAAAGAAAATGAGTTCATTGTATATGGTCTGTTCACCGCCTGAAGGAAGTGACGTTCCAGTTCGGAAGAAGACTAAAATCGAGTTCACAGAATCTCGTGGGCAGAAGAAGGTTTGCTTTGCAAGTAAGAAACCTAGAGTCACAGAAAAGATTCAGAGTGAATGTGCATGGAAAAGTTCAAGTAAACCGGTCAGACGACAATGGGTTAAAAGAACTAATATTCCATCTAATAAAATCTCTCCGGATGATTACTTGTTGAATATGAAGAGTGTTTGTTCTCAGGGTGTTCCAGGATCTGGCACTTCGTTTCAGTGGGAGCCGGTAGGGACGGAGAACAGGTCAGGGACAGATACAGCCGTGACTGATATGTTGAAGCTCAGGGGAGCTTCAAAGGGCCTTCAGGTTAACCGATGAGAAGGCCGCTGCAACCAGGAAGACGAGGAAGATTACAAGAGGTACAAGTGTTCATATCGGAAGGCAATTCGAAGATGATCAAGCCTCCAAGTGAGAGATAGTTGGGTTTGTGGAGTCTTGATTTGGGCTCGGGTTAAAGACAACTCAGTGGCAGATTAATTAAATTAAAGATCTGGCCCGTTTTTATTTAATTTTAGCCCATTAAGGTTTTCTTAGGGATTAAGTTGTAAACCCTAATTTTCCCTATTTATATCGTGTATTGTACTTGTAATTCCTCACGAGTGAGGCAGAAAGCAATAAAAGTATTATCCTGGTTGCAGCCCGTGGACGTAGGTCACATCGACCGAACCACGTTAAATCTCGCGTGTTCATCTTTGTTCTTATTATTTTCTCTCGCAGTTTGATTGTGTTTGTGTGTCAATATACACCCGGATTCCTAACAGACTCTTGGGTCATGAATTCAAGTGGTTCTTTTCAAGCCATGCACAGCGGGCAACAATGATGAATCTAAAACAGAGGGACTTTGGTGTACGGTTGAGATTCTTGACGTCATGTGTATGAGAGATATTGATCTGAAAACTCTATTAGATACTACATAGAAGTTGCAAAATGTCATGATGATGCTAGGGTTAAAGATAACTTATTTTTGTCGGTCAATTGAATAAACGAAAACTAAAAGTTAAGTTCAGTAATGGTAAATGGTAATTTAGTTATTGCTCGTGGTAAGAAACAAGGATCACTGTATACAATTGAGGTACTTGCCATCGGGAGTATCATCGCCTTGGTTTAGCACGACAAAGTCTGGTTCGCTAAATCTCCAAGGCAAAAGAAGGTTTATTTTGCAAGTGTGAAGCCTAGTGCCAAGGGGGTTCAAACAAAGTGGTGTAGAAGGTTTAAACCATTAAGAGGTTTTGGTGATAGTGCGAGCACAGGTAGTGTTCGGGTATAGTTTCAAAGAGCCATGGGTTTAAAGACCGTTTTTGACCGATAAAATCTCTCCTGGAGATCACTTGATGAGTTTAGAGAGTGATAATTGTCCTCGATGTATCTCTGGATCTGGTGAAGTGTGAAAATCGTTTGAGAGAGGGGATTGGTCTATGACTTGGTTAGCAAAGAAAGGGTCAGCTATGATTGACGTGTTGTAAACTAGCCCTTCAGGTACTTGATTAGAGGGTTGTTGTAACTAGGATATTTAATGCAAAGTCTTAGCTTGCTATTGGGAACTGGAGGCTTGAAAGACTCGTTTTCTAAAGATTAATAGAGTTACAAAAAGTTGGTTTACTAAAGGCTAGAAGATTGTGCAAAAGCCTTCAAGTGAGAGATTGTTGGGTTTATGAAGATTTTGTTATTGGTCCTGAGCTTGGGATCATGGAGATCAAGGAAGTCATCAGGTTCAAAAGAACTATTAGGTTCGGCCTAATTTAATGTTTTGTGGCCCATGTTTAGTGTCTTGGTGAACAAATTTCTTACCCTAGCTAGCATCTATTTTATACCCTGCTATTGTATCTGTAATCTTCCACCTTTAAGCTAATAACAGAGAGTTGTAGCTCATGGACGTAGGTAAACTAACCGAACCATGTTATATGTTGTGTTCTTTATTTTCTTGTTTTATAATTGTTTTTTGTTATGTGTTGTGATCCATATTCCACTGTGTTAACCCAAACATTTTTCTCGACACATTTTCTTATGAAGTGGTATTATGTGTCAATGCACCTGTTGTAGCCATGAAATACCAAATGCTTTAGGATGATTTCTTATCTACTTTCAAAGTTACTTCTTTATTCCAACTTGTAAGTTCACTAAGCAGCCTCCTTAGCCAAATTGCTTGGCAGTTTCCTACTATGGCAGAGATAAGTTCTGCCTCGCACCACAATAGGCAACAGTTCCCTAATTTTTAGTGTTCCAAGCGATCGATGATTGCACGAAATGAAGCCCCGGACCCATTATGCCCTTACCATCATCTTGGTCTACCTCGTAGTTACTATCAATATAACCATGTAGAATTCCTTCATCCTCTTCGGTACTTTATCCCATAGTCAATAGTACCTTTTATATATCGCATGATGTATTTGATAGCTACCAAGCGACTTCAATGTGGTTCTTACATATAGTGACTTGTAATATGAAGTAAATAACAGAGACAGCCTATTAAGTGCATATAGTAGGTGGCATTCAATGTTTTCTACCTTCCTTTTTGGACTACTGTAAACCAGGATCCATTGGTATTTTAGTAAGATTAGAATCATTCAATCTGTCTCATTCTTCTGTGCATAAGCTGTTTGCTTAAATGTTGTTTCTTCCTTTCTATGCTTTACTTTGATACCAAAAAATAAGCTAATAGGTCCAAGTCACTCATCTCGAATTTTCCTTCCATTTGCAATTGATCATGTCTTCTTTGCATGAACTGGGATAAAACCTTCCAGTCGATTACATAAACAACTTCTTTGAGTTCATCGTGAAAGAAGGCCAATTTTACATCCGAATGGTGTATCACCCATCCTATGTGTGCGGCTAGCGCTAGAAGTAATCGAATAGTATCCATACAAGCTACGAGAGCGAATACCTCACCATACCTGATCCCGTGTTATTGGACGTATCCATTTGCAGGAGTCTTGATTTATACTATACTACTTCTCTAAATGTGTCTCATTTGATATTGTAAACTCGATTAGTTTTGTCTTCTTTAGCAAGCTTGTTAACACCCATGTTCTGTTCTTTTAAATTGATTCAATGGACTTCATATCTTATTCCCGGTTGGAATTCCCAACTACTTGAGTGTAGGAGTGTGTTTCATCAAAATGCAAGTAACAATTTGTCTTCAAATTCCATGTTTACTCAATAGGCTCCAGCATATAATTCTCCCAATACTCAAAAACTTCTATGGTGTATCATCATAAGTTTCTGGATCGAGCTCAAGAGGCAGAGATTCTAAAAAAACCCAAAGCATAATAAGACTAAATGGTATAATTCTGTTTCTAGGACTGTTTTATCAATTTTGTTTGGGTTGCATCTCTTAAAATAAGTTCAGTATCAAATTCTATTTCACCTATCTCATAGATTCTAGTCAAAGATTCATAGAATCAAAATTCAATCGTTGCTAGATCTATAGAATTTTCTTTAATAGATAATGGGCCAGCCAAAATGGTAGCCCAAGTCCATTGCTTTGAAATGGCCCAAACCCACATATTGGGTTAGGTTTAGTTCATTGTGCCGCTTGAAATTACAGAAAAAAAAAAAATCAGCCAGGCTGTCTACTTGGAACGGGTTGTTTTCTTGAACTAGGCTGCCAGCCAGTTTGTTCCAGTTGGATTGTACGACATTTGTGGGGATTGTGGCTCGGGATGTGATGTAGGAGCCATAGTTGTCAATAGCGAATAGCGGTAAATAGCGACAAGCCACCTATATGCTATGTAGCGAATAGCGGTAAATAGCGACCGCTATTTCGTGTTTAGCGATTAAGTAGAGTAATATGTAAGAACGTTTTACATTCAATAGATAAGCATGTTTAGCAATAAAGTAGTAGGAAATCTAAGCAAAGACCCCCAAAATAGTTAAAATACTCGATTACTAATCATCTAAATCTCATATTTACCAAAAAAAAAATATAAAAAAATTAAAAAAATTAAAAACAAATAAAAAATTCCGCTATATGGTATATAGCGGCCGCATGTCTTGACGCGACGTAGCGCGCGATCGCGGGCGCTACGGTCGCTATTGACAACCGGGGTAGGAGCGACCCAAAACCCAACGTGGACCCAATCCAAAGCCCGTTATCCGGACCTACAGAAGCCCGTTTCCAAGGCCTCGACCAAAGCTTCTTCCTAGTCCTTGGCCGTTTCCACGTTTGATGCCCCGTCCATGACTAAAAGAGTCACTGGTTTTGTTCCTTGAACTTGATTAAGCTTGATTGAAAAGTAATGTACTTTGTATTTCTATTTTGGTTTCTTTTTCATGAAGTCGTTTTTCTATGCTTTAAGCTCCCCCCCCCCCAATCATCCGATGTCATGGCTTTTAGATCGTTGCACTATTCAATAACAGTCACCAACCGAAGAAATTGTCCTGAACGTCCAACAGTTTCTTCAAAGCATCATCAGACACTTATCCAAGGCCGGTCGCTTCTCAAACCATAGCACTGAGTTTTTCCGTGAATTGGTTAACCATTTCATCATCCCCCAAGCTTATGCTTTAGAAATGACTCTTCAAGGTATGAAGTCTTGCCTTCTATACTCGCTCAACCCTAACGTACCGAGGCTTTAGGGTGTCCCAAATATCCTTTGTTGACTTTGTTGGGTTTGTGAAGGCTTTGGGCTTGGGCCCGTGTTTAGTTTTCTTGTTTATTAAGTTGTTAACCCTAATTAGTCTCTATATATATCCATGTCATGTATTTGTAATCTTTGTACTGAGCAAATAAATAAAACCCTAGTTGCAGCCCGTGGACGTAGGTCACATCGACCGAACCACGTTAAATTCTCGTGTTCTTATTGCTTTCGTGTGCGTACGATTGTTTTGTGTTTATTTCCGCTGCGTAAAGATACCTAACAACTGGTATCAGAGCATCAGGCTCTTGAAGATTTCGTACGAAACACGCCGCCGTGTACCTAGGGTTTCTGCCGCCGCCTAGGTTCTGTTGTCGCCGTCGCACCGCCTAGGGTTTCTGCGCCGCCGCCTAGGGTTTTGGTTGGAAGTACCGGATCTGGTTTGTCTATCCTTTTGTTGACTGGTTATCAACTGTTCAGCGCGCTTGTTTCTTGAAGATTTGTCTCTGTTTTGCTAATATGGCTGAAGACGGGAAGACTGTGATCGAAAAGTTCAATGGCACTGATTTTGGTTGGTGGAAAATGCAAATAGAAGCATTACTATGTCAAAAGGATTTGGATATGGTACTGGAAAAGAAACCGGAGAGTATGGAGAAAGCTGAAGAAGCAGTTTGGAATTCCAAGGACAAGAAAGCTAGAGCAGTTATTATGTTATCTTTGACGAAGAGCGTTGCTTTTAACATCATGAAAGAAACCACTGCAAGTGGTATGATGTTGGCTCTGTCAAATATGTATGAAAAGTCGTCTGCTGCTAACAAGGTGTTCTTGATGAGGGAACTGTTCATGACGAGAATGAAAGAGGGAAGCTCAGTCACCTCTCACATTAATGATTTGATTAGAATCAATGGGAATAAAATTCGATAATGAGACTCGAGCTCTAGTGTTGCTATCTTCACTGCCTGACAGTTGGTCCGGGACTGTAACTGCTGTTACAAATTCTATGGGGGCTAACGAAATGACATTTGAAAAGATCCGAGACATTGTGATAGGTGAAGACACACGTCAGAAAAGTGCAAATGTTGGATCATCTTCTGAGATGTTACATGTTGGCAGAGGAAGGGAAAATAGCCGAGGCAGTGGGAGTCGGGGAAAGAGTTCAACTCGGACTCGGAAAAATGTGAGGTGCTGGAACTGCAACGAGGATGGACATGTTAAGAGTCAATGTCCAAAGAAAGGTCTAAACACTGCTGCTGAGGATGTCAATGATGGTGACGTGTTAATCCTTGAGGCTGAAAACAGTGTGGATTCTTGGATCATGGATTCTGGTTCTTCGTTTCACGCCGTACACAGCGGTGAAATGATGGTGAATCTGAAAACAGGCGATTTTGGGAAGGTACGTCTCGCCGATGGCAAAATGCTTGATGTAATGGGCATGGGTGATATTGATTTGGTGACTCCATTGGGAACTACATGGAACCTGAAGAATGTCAAGGTGATTCCGGGTTTGAAGAAGAAATTAATTTCTGGAAGTCAAGTTTGGTGGTGGTAAATGGAGGGTAATAAATGGAAACCGGGTGATTGCTCGTGGTGATAAGCATGGGTCATTGTACATGGTGGAGGTACCTGCTGAGGGATTGATCAACCCGGTTAAGCAAGTCAAAGTCGGGTTCGCTAAATCTGGTGCTAAGAGAGTTCATTTTGCAAACATGAAGTCTGGAGCAGAGATTGTAGCTGAATGGGGTCAGAAGTCTAAACCAGTCAGAGAATTTTGTGACAGTGGGAGCATGGGACATGTTTCGGGTACAGTCAAGAAGAATCGTAGGGTTTTGAAGACTAAGACTGGAAAATTCTCTCCTGGTGATTGTTTGCTGAATTTGGAGAGTGTTAGTGGTTCTCGGTGTATCTCTGAATCTGGTGGATCGTGTAAACCAGTTGAGACAGAGGATGGGTCGCTGGTGGAATTTGCCACGACTGAGTTGGAGCTCGGCTTCAACTGGGGTTGCTGCAACTAGGAGATGTGATGGAGTCTTAGCTTGTTCTTTGGGAACTGGAGGCTTGGAAGACTTGTTTAAAGATTACTAAAGTTACTAGACGACTGGGTTGCTTTGTACTTGAATGGCGGGCTAGAATTTATAGCAAAGCCTTCAAGTGGGAGATTGTTGGGTTTGTGAAGGCTTTGGGCTTGGGCCTGTGTTTAGTTTTCTAGTTTATTAAGTTGTTAACCCTAATTAGTCTCTATATATATCCATGTCATGTATTTGTAATCTTTGTACTGAGCAAATAAATAAAACCCTAGTTGCAGCCCGTGGACGTAGGTCACATCGACCGAACCACGTTAAATTCTCGTGTTCTTATTGCTTTCGTGTGCGTACGATTGTTTTGTGTTTATTTCCGCTGCGTAAAGATACCTAACAGACTTGTATTATTCTATTTGAAGCAAAACTTGTTCTGATACAGCCTAACAAAGAAAAGCCCCTCTCGATTTTTTTTTCAGTCAATCGCTTGCGAAATCGGCAACGGGCTGGAGAGTCTCCCACAGCCATTGATCATCAAATATTACTTCAACAACGATCAACTACGTGGTATAATTAGTTCTGGTAATCTTTGGAACTTTCTATGACGATCCTCCAGTTTTTTTTTGTAGAAACGAGGGCGTTCTAATTGAGATTAGTCGCATCGGCCATGCTGTTATTGCTTCTTGATTGATGTTGAATTCGATACACGAGAAAGGAATTGGCTTTGAAGCCAATTGTTGTCCCTTCTTTTCTTCTTTCACACGTGAACTTAAAGACAAGAGATTTGAAAAGGATTACCTCACCTCAACTCATTATTAATAACCAAAGAATTCACAAATACAACATCATCATGACCTGACTATTTATAATAGGACTAAACTCCTTATATCCAAGCGAACCTACTTAGACTCAAACATTGATTCCTTTAAATCTAGGAATAAAAAACAAATCAAATCCTAAACTAAAACTAATATCCAAAACCTTAACTAAAACTAATATCCAAAACCTTAACTAAAACTAATAACCAAAACCTTACTGCCCAAGGTTGCAAGCTCCCGCCAGTCGACCTTAATTGGGTTGGCCGTCCCCTAATACATGAATAGATCAACACATTATAGGCTATTCAAGTATCGATTTGATTTTGTTTATGGCAATTACAAACAAAAAAACTTTTTCGATGACAAATATGGCCTCAAAAATTTAGAAGACATAAATACTCTTGAACACAGACAAATTGAAGCAAGCATACCTGCACATTTTTGTCAGGGTCATACTGGTAGCGTACAAGCCTTGGAACCAATTGATGGAGATATGGTTGTAGTGCATCCCCAGACAACTTGGCAATCTTTGAGAATCCAAAAGCTGCACCTCTTTTTGAATTCAAGGAAGCTTGATGATTGGCCAAATCCATGAACTTATAGACCAGGTCTGGTTGTCCCATCTCATTTGCCAGACTACAGAGCTCCTTGTAAGTACTAAGTTTCCCTCCACTAAGATTTCCCCCAATGGATCCCTCTTGGAACACCTCAGTGTCTTCAGCAAGCTGAAAACCCATATCAAACATATACTAATAAATAAGGATGATATTATAAAGAAAAGAGAAGAAAGCTAAAAAAAACTTTCAAGTGTTACCTTCACGGCTCTTTTCCTCTTTCCTGAACCAGTGAGAGTGCCAACTAGTGCATTTACCAAATTCTTCTTCATTGAGGCGTCACCAAGTTCATAAACAATACTTAGGCCTTGGGATGCCAATTCTTGTGTGAGTTCGTTCTGCTCACCAATTAGGTGTGAAAATGCTTCCTGCAATAAAAAAGCATGGAAATTGACGCCAATATTCAGGAAATATAAATAGCAAGCTTCTAAAAACATATTGAAGAAAACACAAGGGAAAGATAAGTAACTACATGTATAGCAACAAATGAGAAGTGAACTTCATATCCAAATCAAACACCCAAAAATGAAAGGTCATTTCCATAACTTGATCAGCAGGCATTTACCTAAACTCTTGATCAAACCTGGTTGAAAAAAATAGCTAATTCACCTAGTCTTAGGAATCCAACTGTACAACTAATTCCAGTAACCAGCAGTAGGAGGAACCACATTAACTTGGTTGTAATCACATTATAGCAACATATGAGTTGAAACGGCAATAATCGTGGGCCCGTTGGATTTGAGGATTTACTGGAACTAAAGTAATTTAGATTGTGAGTGCGTTCAGTCTGACTATTAATATGATTAAGTTAGATCAACTCGCGACTTATTTTGTGTTTCTAGGACTCTTTGTCCTTCTTGCAGACTTCTCATAAATCATTTAAACAAATGTGACAAGCAGGTGATGTATTGCCCTCTCACTAGTCGCGATGCTGTACTACTGCAGATATAGGTATAAGATTATCTCAATGCTGCTCCAGGCCAACGACTATAAGTTATTCAGATTCAAGTTAAAAGCAATGTTAATATACCTAGGGATTCATGACCTGGCACTAGATATTTATTTGAGATAATCTTGTAACCTCGATGTTAAAAATCATGATAGACTTGAGTATAAGCCCAAAGGTGTTGTCATTAGTCTCAGTTATATGGTTATTACATTAATCTCTAATTCCATATTAAATCAGCTTCAGCTCTATGCTTCATTGTACTACAGATCAAAATATCATTTGTTTTTACAAATTATAACACAATGCCACTTTGGCAACCCCTGAAATTTTTTTCAAGATACGAGTGCCTTAGGTTTGGAAAGCAGACATCACTATTGAGCATCACTAGGCATCTGATTCGATATCCATTTTTTTAGATCATTATTAATTTCTTGATGTATACAGGAGATCAGAATGCGTATTGATACATTTGCTCATAACATACCTGGATATCAGGAAGTAATTTTTGAATTGATGGATCACGACCACAATACATTGTCAGTGATACTAACCAGACAGTTCCACTACATCGCTCTTCTTTTCTGGAACTGTACAATAAACCATCAAAGAGCTTTTTAGTAATCATATCTCTAGCTATTACATGGTATTCTTCATTTCCTTCAAGCCCGATAAATCTAGATGTCGGCCCAGCTGCAGATATATCCGCCATCAAATAGTTTGAAGTCATGGAGAGCGATGTGTAGTCAGTTTTAAGAATCATATCAGTAGTCACTGGAACGCCACCCCATAAAAATGAAAGAGCTTCACCACAAGCAAAGAGAACGTCCTCAACCTGCTCGATTGACACAAAAGTTTAACTTTTCACATAATAAACATATATGAAGTTTGTAAATAACCAAGGAATTAGGAAATATAAACTGAAACTGGAAGAAACATGATCTACCTTAGACCTCCCAAGACTAAAGATCAAGTCAAGTGCCTCACTGATAATGGTAGAAGATGATTCCTTCACACACATATGCCCCAAAGATAGAACAATTCTTTGATTTGCTTTGATATCATCACCAGAGAGGATCTTGCTTAACTTTTCACGCAATAATGTCAAAACATCATCTGAAGATCAAAAAATCAGAAAATAGTTGGGAAGCACATAGATAAAAAAGAATTTGATATAGTTTTCTAGTTCCAAATCAGAGATTTCAATATCCACCTGTACCAAAGTCGTGATCTAATTTTGGGAGTGAGGAACAAAGACCAACATGACCTAACCCTTGCATTGCAACAGAAGCTAATGTAGCAGTTTCAGAATTGACTATATCAACTAGACATTTCAATGTGTTCTGAAACAATGAATCTGCAATCTGCAGAACAGTTATACATTGTCATATCCATATCCCATAAATATGGAAGCAAACAAAGCACAAAGTCAAGAGAGAATGAGTAAACTGAATGGTTTATGGTTTTGGGATATGTGTTAAGGATTTATGATTTAGTATTATGGGTTGTTGGTTGGAGGTTTAGAGTATAGGTTTAGTGGTTTATTACCTAGGATTTAACGGTTTAGTGTTTAGGGTTTATAGTTCAGGGTTTAGGGATAAAGATCAGAGGTGACTTACAGTAGGAGTTCTCAACAAACAGTTTGCGGTGACATATCCAAGAGCACATATCAGTCCATGCTGAATTTCGAATCTGATGAACAATAGTAAAACCAATAACTCTAAGTTGTGCACTGATTACAATCAGAAAGACAAGACCTACAAAATAACTACTTCATTACGTTGTGATGCACAAACCTTGACTTCACGGATCCTTTGACGGATGAAATCAGTTCATGAATAAGATCAGAAGCAGCAGACATAGGAAGACCACAAGAAGCAATTCCAAGCAGGCGGGCTGCACATTCTCGTGTGTCTAAGTCCACATGGGCTAGTAATTGCTTTAGCCATGGCACTCTAATGGCGTAGCGAGATGCTAACATCTAAGATTTAACAGTGCGTATCATAATTAAGAACAATAAGAAATAGAACAGTAGAAATGTTCAAATAATATACCTCTGGAAAGTGAGAACCAATTTTAATTAAAGCCTTAGAAGCAGTAGCATGCAAGTCAACAGAGCCTTCGTATGCCATTGCATGCTCTAACAGTAAACACATGCTTCCTAATGAAGACACAAACTCGGGAGTTCTTTCTGTTGCTGTGTTTTGCTCCACATCAACCTTAAAGCACTGTAACAAAAACCTGATTGCAGCAACATATGTTTGGGATGGAAAAAGAAGCCGTTCTTCCCTTATTTCACTGGATTCTAGCAATTGAGGTTGTTGTCCAACAATATAGTTTAGCATGTCCGTAAGTTTAGGGTACTTGAGATTTATGTTTTCCCTAGTGGATCTTCCTTGATCTTTACCAAGGAAGAGACCTTCCAATGCCATTTCCCTTTTGTAAAATGTAGCATAATTAATATATTTTGAAAATATAGTTAATATAAGAATACATACATATATAACAGTTAACAGACCTTATATCCAGTTTACTATCTGCGGCTCCAAACATACAGATAAATCGGCTTGGGCAATGCTGTGAGTCAAATAAGGACGTTGCCCATCTCACCGCACAAAAGCGTACTTCACCTTGTTCCTTGTAGTAATAATATAATAGACTTTAATATTATGTCAAAATAGTAAGAAAAGAGGATCCAAAACAAAGTAAAGTTAAAAGATGATACCACTTGAGAATTTTCCAGCAGAAGTGACTCCAAATCATTTAAGACTGTTATTGGTGCATCCTAACAATCAATCAACAATGGAATAAGAACTCACTCCATTAGAGGAAAAAAAAGTAACAGTTAATTTGGTTGGAAGTGATACTTTATATGCAACAGCAAGAGAGTTGGTTGCTTCTTGAACAATTAAGCGAATTGATGGGGACTCTAATTTCAGAGCATTAAAAAGCCGAACAGCCATGTCAATTTTATCTCTGCAGAATAAGTATACACCATCATGTTACTTTATAAGTCGCTGATACTAAACCAAAGTAAATGGTAGAAGAGAAAAATAAAGAAAAAAGGACACCTGAAAAGTTGAGGCAGGCGCTTTGCAAGCAACCCAATTGCTTGGAAAGCAAACGTTTTGGTATCACGTGCAACTGAATCTATGTAACAAGGATTGTAAGTTTTCGTGTTTACCACCCAAAAGGACAACCATGCAGAGAAAAAAGCATATTCGATTGACACAAAAAAATATCACAGAATACCTGATTCTGAACCGGTATAACCATCAAGGGACTTCAGAACGCCACTAAGTATGACAGGGCCCATAAGTTTGAGTTGATCAATTTTAGCCTGTATATTTTTAAGGTAATGCAAAAAAAACGTAATATCAAAAGACTTAGAAAATCTTAAAAAGGACAACCATGGTGTCCAAAATCATCAATGTTAGTGTGGACTATTGACTAAATGTGCACAAGCACACATAAGACAAACCTAAGTGATGACATATGACATCTTGAAAGCTTTATTCAGTTTACTTGGCTATGGGTCATTTGAATCTAGAATATCAAAATGGAAGATCACGTAATCCAAAATTATGTGGTACGCTCAATTCCCTTCTTTTCTACTTTGTCTAGACAAAAATAATTTCTCTTCATGTGGTGTCATTCCATAATAATTTGTGTGGAACAATGCAGGATAACAAATTAAACAAAGAAATTTGATAAGAACTATCACTTACATGCTTAAAAACCCATACAGTGAACTCCATTCCTAATTGCTTCAGCCTTGATGTGGTACCGTTTCCTAGAAAATAATGCTTTTACATTGTTAACATCAAAAGCCCAAATATTGATAGGAAATCAGAAATCTAACTACATAAAAAAGTGAAATTTAGCGGTCAAGAGGAAGCATTTTCTCATTTGATCTTTCACATGAACACAAAAATAATAACCATGTTATAGATAATCATATGCATGATGGTCCAAAAGTTAAATTTGTTAAAAAGTATCATATAAAAGTGCTATTGACACTTGACGCATGTAAATTATATTGTAAGTTGTTTTATAATAGGATTTGTAAGTAAATGGCACATGGGCCAAGTTAGGTTTCTCTAGGGTTTCCGGTTTCTTTCCTATATATTAAGGGTTCCCCTCCATTGTGATTTACAACATTCAATTAATATTATTATTAATTCCAATTTCTTTTGCATGGTATCAAAGCTAAGGCTCTAGGTACGATAGAAAACCTAGTTGTAGTCACTTTCGCCATCACTTGATACAAACCCTCTACAAGCTGGCCGCCGACCTCTTCCTTTTTGTGTTCCTACCAAGTTTTAGTTCCTAGTCAAGTTCCAGTTCCGTTTATGTTCCTGATCCTATTTCAAGTTCAACTTCCCGTTCCACTCCAGAATCTTGAAGAATCCTAATTTCACCTCTTTGTTCAAGATGACTTCTCATTTGCTCCTGTTGAGACTCTGTTTCCCGTCTATGCCCGTGATCTTGTTCCAAATTCCTTTCCCGTGCTCCTGTTTCAGTTCCAACCTTGACTCTGGTTCTTGTTTCAATTTCCTGCTCATGTCCATGTCCCAATTTTCTACTCATCCCTTGCATTGATTTTTGGATTTCTACTTCGTTTTGGAGTTTTGCTCATATCCTCAACTTCAAGTTCTAGGCCCGAAGTTCAAGTTCTAGCCCAGATCCTCCTCGTTCCTATTTAGATTCTAACTTCTATTACACAGCATTGTAACAACAAAACAATGCAAGTTGATCATGATTAACACCTATGCTCCAACTTAACTAAGGTGTTAATTATATTATCACTTATTGTATTATTAAGGTTTATTAGTAAATGGCCTATAGGCCCAATTTAGGTCTCTCTAGGGTTTCTGGTTTCTATTCTCTACATTGAGGGTTCCCTCCATTTTTAAACTACAACATTTAGTTAATATTAATTCAAGTCTCTTTTACAGCATTACCCAATATCACGAGATCCTCATAATATGAAGGTCTAGAGAACTGACTTTTGGTTTAGTTAAAAAACAACAATATTAAAAAAAAATTTGTGGGTGGTTATGATCCAAGAAAATGGTCTCTAGTTATGCATTGGTTAAGGTTATCCACCTCACATATAATGCAATTACCACATGCAATTATACAAATTATACTTGGTTATACGTGTATAAGAGATTGACCAGCATTAAATAGGCAAAGCATGCCACTACTACTAGGGCTGCAAACGAGTCGAACCGGCCGTGAGCTAATCGAGATCAGCTAAAAGCTTGAATCAAGCTTAACTTAAACGAGTCAAGCTTATATTGGAGCTCCTTTTAATAAACAAGCACAACCTCGAGTGTTAGATACTTAAAAATGCATATTGAATTCACTAAAAACAAGAACAATAGTCGGCCCGATTCGAAAAGGCCTAGTCTCTGATTACAATGAAATATAGATAACAAAGCTTGACTAAACTAAACAATGAACATTCAAACTATTTCTATTGTTGTTCCTATACGGTTAATTAACTTCAGTCACTAACTACATTATGCAGATGACTAGGAGACTCTTTCTGCCAGTGGGCACTTGGTCTGGGTTTGGGTCTAGGTGGATCCGACCCACTGTATACATACCAATATTGCCGCCCAAAGAAACGATTTGTCCTCTAAGTCGAGAGGAAGGAAATTGACCGACTAATTCCCTGTGTTTCAAATCTGCTTATACCTATGTTGTCAAAAGCGCCAAAGGCGAGCGCCTAGGCACTCGGGCAACGCGAGGCGCACCAAAAACGCCTTGCACTGTCAAAGGCGCTCTTTCGGAGAAATTCCGGCCAAAACCGGCTCTCCGGCTAGACACTAGCGACATCACAACCACATTCTGGCGAATTTATGCTAGGTTTCGTTGGATTTCTGCCATATTTCATCTGGACTAATCTATGGTTGTGGTTGTTGTGTAGCATTTTTGGAGAGGAGACCGAGAGAAAGAAGAAGATAGGAAAAAAAGAAACTGGCTTTATAACTTACCTTTTAACATTGTGTAACACCTGCGAAATTTTCATATTAATTTTTGTCAATTAAATAATCATGGTTATGTTTCAAGCGTGACTTCATGACTAAGTTTTAGATAAAACTTAATGTCTAAGCCTTGCGATACGACTTAATAATTAAGCTACGGATAAAACTTAACAATTAAGTATTGGATAAAACTTAATGCCTAAGTTTTAGATAAAATTAGGATGAAACTTAACGGCTAAGTTTTGGATAAAGCTTAATAGCTAAGACTTGGATAAAATATAAAACTTAAAGGCTAAGTTTTGAATAAAATATAAAACTTAATTGCTAAGTTTTGGACTTAATAGTTAAGTTTGGATAAAACTTGATAAGTAAGAAATACTTAATGAGTAAGAAATATCCATGTATAAATAGATGTCTCTTGCTTCATTTCATTTCATAACCTTTTGATTGTCTTCCCTACTTTCACACACGAAACTCTCTTCTACCTTTTAAACACCATAAAGATAACCCGAGATTAGGAAACCGGTGTATGCTCTAGACAACAAGTATAGAAGTTCTGATTTAATCAAGGTGTTAGAAGCTCGTGACTTAATCCTTAAGTTAATTCGAGGTTCAGAAACAAAAGTTTATCAAGTTTAGAGGCTCTGTTCAATTTACCAGGTGAATACGTTTAATACTTTCAAAACATTCAAATGATTTTATTTTGCGAAAATGGCATTAGTACGTTAACCATGTTAATGCATAGAGGTATTCTGCTAAAACATTTAGACCAGAAGTATATGTATGTTTGATCAAATTATATCCTGGGGATGGGTGAAAATCCCATACCGGGGCTGGTTCAGACTCGGTGCAGATCCGGAGAGTCCCGTAGTAAGACTGCCTGAGCACCAATACCAGTATATATGGAGGGGGGACTTCCAGTTGAAATAGACTGCTAAATGTGTGGTTTACCGTTATTTTATGATTAACTGTTTATCGTTATTGATGCCGAAATATTTTTGTGTCAAATTAAATGTATTCACCAGCTTTTCGCTGATGTATTATTTTCAAACATTTTCAGGTAAACATGATTAAATATGTTTAGTCAGGTGTTAGTGCTGGATGGACTATGAATCCTAGGCATGGAAACCCTGTGATGAATATAGTAGCAAAAATAGTGCCGGAAGGACTAAAGTTTCCTAGGCATAGACCTTGTGGCAAGTTTTGAATATCTGTCAGTAGACAGAAAATTTTGTAAACATTGTGTTGAACAATGTTATGTAAAATTTTGGGTATTTAATCCCCAACGAATATATGAAAGTTTGTTTTTATAAATCATCAGATAAATTGTGATATTATTTTCCGCTGCGTAAACGTCTTTCAAGACATGCAAATAAAAAGTGAACAATAACGCGTACCAATCGGTTGCACTCCCGGGGTGCCTGAAGCCAGGGTGTGACACATTGGTCTTTTAACATTGGTAGTACGATTACTTTGCAAAAAGCTGCACAGTGCAGAAAGCACTGTTTCAAAACAGTACAAGGAGTAAAAGAATTTCTTTTTTTCCTATTTTTCTAAAAAATTATATAACTGGTACACAACTATAATTTGAAGGTTTCAAGTCTTTTTATAATAGTTGTATGTTTTTAATTGATAATTGTATTAATTTTATAAATATATATCGAGAGTAATATTAATTTTATATACATGCTAAATATGTTTCTTAAGTTTTTATTATGGCGCTTTTCTTGTGTGAGGCACGTGCTTTTTTTGCGCCTTGCGCCTAGGCCCCAGACCACAAGAAAAGCAGCATATGTATTTTTACTATCCTCCCTAAACCACAAGAAAAGCAGCATATGTGAGCTCGGTTTATGTAGATCTTGATCCAATGTCCCATACCCCCATTAACTTAATCAACACGCATCAAGCCTTACATTGGCAAATCTAATGACCTATACTAAAAATATATTATCCATAATATTTATAATTCATTAAGTGAGCACAACAGAAACACATGTTTGCTATAAATTTGAAGCCAATCTAAAACCTCAACAATCTACATAGAATTAAAGCAACATGGATCCATGTGAATAACCAAAAAAAAGTCACATTGGAGCTTGAAACACTACAAAAACACAAATTAAAACACATACCATATATGCAACCAAATATGCACTGCAAAGTTGAAGGAAAACTATTTGCTGCTTTGACCGACCGGCAAAAGGCCGACATCAGCCTCACTCTTAAAGCAGGATTGCCAGGACTGACTCTTGAATCTGGAGCAATATGTTCAGCTCCAACAGTCCCTGCACAACAAAGATCAATATATATTTAAGATTACCCTGTAGTCTCTTGAAATGTAGCAAGAATCTCCAAAAAGATGAGGTAACTACAAACGATTAAGATGAGTAGCCTGACCAACAAACGAACACAAAGACAGTATTGAGCTAGAATACATGGATAATTAAATGCATAACAAATCCTACTCAATTTGAATGGTTCTCGAAAAAGCGCGTAATAATCAACACGAGAATTAAGAACGATCTAGATGGGTTCAACAAGCATTCATTTTCACAGGATCTAATATTTGATCAAGGTGATACTTTATACTTCACTGTAATGTTCATCTACATCTAAAAAAAATACACAGCTCGAACAGGATGCATTTAAACAGACATATTTGAAACTAATAATAATCTTCAGATATTGATGCAAATATGAAATACGTTTCTCATATTAAGATGCTAGTGTAGAGCAGACAACTACTGCCCAACTTAATAGAAGCTACTCATGTTTCCTGCTTGGCTGTTTCATGCAAATAGCAATATGGTTCAACTTTCCATACCATTGAATAGCAAAAACAGCCTATTTATCAGCTTGGCATCATCTAAATTTACTCCAGAAGTTTTCTTCTTCAAAAGTTCCTCGCCTCTCTTTATTACAGGTTCATGTCTGAAAGAACAACACCAAAAATAAATGAACTCGTCCCTAGCCCTTAGCCTTTAGCTCTTAGCCAGCAAGCATGCCAAAGATTATAAGTTAATGTAAAAATAGAAATGATTAATATTTTGTTAGATGAAAAAGATTATAAAGAAGCATGTACCTGTCTGCACATGCAGCAACATAGAGAGGATATACAAGTTCAGCAGGCAGCTCCATGACATCTAAAACATTCAACAAACCCAACTACAAAGCAGAAGATAAGGTAAAGAAAACCATCAACAATAAAAGCAACTTTTGAAAAGAAAAAAAAGGGATAACCAGCTTTACCTTTCTAATTAGAAGCATCTCATGATTCAGAGGAGTTTTCCCGATCACACGATTGCTTTGAGAAACTGACAGCCCGGGTGGGCATCCCCCGCTGAAAGTTGGATAAGTTATTGGGATTCATCATGAAAATGATCATATTCATTTCAGTAAAATAAAATATATAAAAAAAAAGGACTTTAAAGCAAACTGGATCCAAACCTAGCAGATGGTGGTTGATACAAAAGCATCTGAAGACAAAATTCAACAAACAACTCCCTGTCTTGAGATCCACTAATGAGTTGATACTTCACAGCAACTTCATCACTAATTTGACTAGAGTGACATTCACCAATCACCTAAAACCAATGAGGGGTTGTAAGCTGGGAGTGGAAATGGATATATGATAGCAGGAAATATCATAACTTAAGAATCTGGAAAGCAAAGAGTGGAGTAAAACATACCTTTAAGACTATTCTAAAAATTATATCTTGGTGTTGAGGAGGGAGCTTTGAGATGTTAACTATGAGAGTTGGTGCAAAAGCTTCCTTTTTCTGGGATGTAAGAATTTGAAGGAAGGAGAAAGTTGAGGAAAGAGTTGTCAACAACTTGCCAATTTATGCAAGAAAAAAGCCCATACTAGAATTAGAAAGATAGCACGAATACAGACCTCTTGGCTGAGACGGTCAAATGCCATCTCAATATAGACAAGGCAAAAGTTTCGAACCATCAAAGCAGCATTATCTTCCATGTAGAGCCGCCATAAGTCTTCCAAAGGCAAAGCTATTTGTTGCTGGTGTCTGACTCTCTTGTTGACATGGCTTAGAATTTCCATAACCTATTAGAACCAAGAAAAGCATCCAGTGAACCATTGCCGAAAGCAAATGGAAAAAGGATGATGGGGAGGGGGGCATACCTTGGTGGTGAGGGCGGAGGATGGACGGGAAAGCGAGGAGATGGTAAGAGGAACAAGGGTCGACAGCAGGCTTTGGAGGTTGGAGTCATCGCAGAGTGCCAATCGAGTCAGCATCCGATCCAGCATCTCTTCGTCCCCGGCCATTCTCGATTTCCCTCAAGAAACTAACAAACAACTCCTATTTCTACTCCTCTCTTTCTATTTCTATTGGATCCAGCTGCCTTTCTTTGACCTCAACAAAACCAAACCAAACCCCCCACCCACCCCACCCTTGTACCTTTTCTAATCTAAACTTACACATCTAAAAGTGATCACAAAATGAAAACTTAGACTTCCTTTTGAACTAATGATACTTTTGTTGGACCGGCCAACTTTTTATGCAACAGTTTCATAAGATGGAGAGTATTAGGGGTGAGCAGAAAATCGATATTCCCGAGTTAAACCGATAACCGTACCTATATTTACCCGATACCCGATACCGTATTATATAAATTAATTTGTACTCGGTACCTATATTACTAATGTATCGGTGTCAGGATCGGTCTCGGGTATAGGTCGAGGTTACCCGAATTGAACAATATCGAACCGACCTACCATTAAACAAACTTGAAAACCTATTAAAAATCGGACATACCATATATTCATGGGAAGACCTGCATAAGACTCACGTATATTGGCTGCAAATTTCAACATACCATCAATTCATCAAAAAGTGGCTGCAAATCTTCGACACCTTCACAATTCCAATCCATTAAAACAAACTTGAAAGTTATCTTCTAATGTTCATTTCCTTGGATCTGAAATCACCAAATTCATGCTCAGCCCCTGAAATCACAATGAAAATTGAAGAAGTAGGTTGAAGCAGAACCATTCATAATCCAACACCCCTCAAAACCCTTTCAATCAAATCAAACCCCCAATTTAGATAAAATAAATCAACCCCTAACCCCTGAATTCCACCATATGTTCATCCGATTCCTCACCAAAACCAAAAATTCATGGAGAAACAGAGGAATTCCATGTGGTTTTGATCTAATTCTATCGATATTAGCCATCGGTTCCTCATGAGGACTGAGTACCGACATCTCAGGGCCAATTGGTACCAACTCCCGATTAAAGAAACTAGGTATAGGTATCCGGTACTACATTTCTTATTAGATCGGGAAACGGGTCGGGTACGGGTATGCTGAAAATGGTCGGGTATCCCGATTTGCTCAGCCCTAGATAGTATAACACTTAACAGATCAAATAGGAAACCAGGCAAATAAAACAAAGAACAAAAGTAAAAAACTATGACATGTCATAACTCACATCCGAATCTATTACAAAAAGGATAAAAGTACAAGAGTGGAAAGTTACAGACACAAAGACTATGATGTATAGTTGATAAAAGTATGGAGATAATCACCAACTTGTATAAGTTGGTGAGTCTTCAGAGATGGCAGCAAAAAGTAGTTTAGCTTTTGTCAAAAGCATGTCAGAGAAAGCATGTCTTTTCTGTCTTCAGAAGAAATTAGTCTTCAGGCTTCGAAAGACTTTGTCTTGAAGCTTTCGAAGTCTTCACTTTTGGCTTCAAAAGAATTGGGTCTTTGGCTTCGGAAGATTTGACACTTAGTGAATTTCTTTGTGCATTGTCAAATCTTCTAAAGTAACTTCCTTGTACTTCAGAATGCAAGCTGAGAGATCTTTGGTTAGCATCAGCCTTTAAGATAACTCTTACAAACTCCCTCTAGGCTGATGCTATCAAAACTTGAGGATGACTTTAAGTCTTGATCAGATCTTCACTTGTTTACAACCATCAATTCAAAATCTTTAATTTGAATTGATTTTATTCACGAGGAGCTGGATGAGAAGAAACTCTCATGTCAACTAAAGCCATTCCTCTCTTCATCAATTGGTCTGGGTTCTTCAGGCTATCCAAGTACCTCCTCGTGTCCAAGAAATCATACTAAGAAAGGTTAAGCATATTTTGCCAAAAGTATATGTCTTGACCTCCTTGATCTCTTGTGACATACCATCTATCTGGGTTTGGAGAGTAAGCCCAGGACAGGATGGGTCTCTCAGCAGCAAGCGGCTCTACTTGTAGTGGAGTTGGTTGAGCAGCCTCTTCTTGTTCACCCTCAGGATGTTTTGACTCATCCTGAGGTGCAGAGGTGGATGCCTTGAACTTCTTCTTCTTCTTCTTTAAATCCCTTCTGATGGTCATCTTCTTCCTCTTTCTATACTTCAACTGATAAGGTTGGTCTTGATTACCAGATCTTCCTTCTTTATCATTCTCAGTTGGGTCCTTCCCTATATGTTTAGAAGAAGAAGGTTCAGGACCCTGCTGTGGGTTAGAAGATAAAGTTGGCTGTGGATTAGCACTAGGTCCAGGTTATGTTGTCTCTTGGGGTTCAACCTTGACCTCAGCTTCAGGTGCAACCTGACTTGGTGAAGAATGCAAGTCTACCATCTCACCCCTCTTGATCTTCTTCTTGATCACCCTTATATGTTTATCCATTGTGGATAGAGACATAGTACCAAGCCTCCTTTCGAAGAACCCATACAGCTTCAAGAAGCTCACCATCTTTAGTCTATCTTCTAACTTCTTATGATTAACTTTAATGGTGGCTCTTGACTTTGCAGCTTCCTCCCTCATCTTTCTCTTAACAGCTTTCTTCTCTTTGAGAACTTCTTGCTCTAGCTGCTTGAGGCATTCAAACTCTATGTATTTATAAGATAGAAGGAGTAGTATAGCTACCTAATAGAGACCTATGGCATTCAAGTAGGTAATCATCTTTTGTCTTTCTTGTTCCCTACCTACTTGAGTTTCTTCCTCAACAGCCATAGTCTCCACTTCAGGCCTTTGTTGAACTCGAGAGAGGACAAGGGCTTTATACAATTTTCTTTTTTTCTGTTCTTCTTTAATCTTCAGGAGCAATTCAGCAGCCTCAACCTTCTTCCTCTCTTTTGACACTTTAGTGTCAGCCAGTTCATTCAATTCTTCCAAGGGAATAGAGATTAGTTCATCAATGTTGTAGTTCCTAGACCCTAGATAATTTAATCTGGCTGCCCTTAACTCATCTTCCTGAGTATTTGGCCTATACACAACCCTGATTGCAGCTTGCATGAAGCTGTGGGTCTCTCTTATCCTCTCTTCCCTTTCCTTCCTCTTCCTCTCCCTCTTCTCCTTCTCAATCTCCTCAGAGGTTAGAATCCTCTTTCTTTTGTCAAGAACTGGCCTGTGTGACTCAGGGAGGAGAAAGTTTTGGCCTTCTTGACTTGGTTTTGCACTTGAGCTCTGGCCAGGGGGAGGTTGTGAGACACCTTCACCAGCTGGTGTCTTACTAAGGGTAATGGGTGTTGTAGGATTTATAGTCTCAAGGTTCATAGGTTCTTCAGCTAGGCCTTCATGGGAGAATGAGTCTTTTCATACTCAGTTTCAACAGTAGGGTCCAGCAGTTTGTTTAGCTTTTCTTCTTCTGCTATCATCCCCTCATATGTCATCCCAAAGACTTCATCTGGATCATAGCCATGATTGATGAGAAACAAGGCTTTGGTCATCAAATCATCTGTTTGGGCTTTATCTACCATTTCTTGGATAGAGGGTTCAGGCTTTTCAGGGCTTTCTCTGTCTGTGTGTTCATCAATCACATATCCACCCTTTATCTCTCCTTCTTCGAGTTCTATGCCCACTGACCTCATTTTCAGTTGTTCCTCAGCCTTTTCATGTTCTTCTAAAAATTGAGCAATAACAGCTAGGCTCCGATGATCATCTTGTTGCTTTTTCTTTAGAGGATCTTCTTCTATAGGCCTTTTACCCTTTGCCTTTTCAGACATGTATTTTCTCTTTCTGGTATATGTTTGTACTCTTGGACCAGAAGAGGGTTCAGCTATTTCAGCTTCTTTAGGTAATTTTTCAGCTTCTTTTTCTTCAGCAGCTGATGGGATTTTCTCTATTGACTCTAGTTCTGATTCTTCCTTTTGTTGTTGGTCTTCACAGAGCTTTTTGATCAAATCTTTTTGCTCCTCAGTGAGAGACACAACAGGTATAAGCTGAAGGCTTAATTCCTTCTCAAGAGGGACAGGAGATTGAGATATCACTACAATGGGCTCAGAAACTTGACCTTGATTTCCAATAAATTCCCAGAATTCATCATCAATGATGAAATCTTCAGCAGTGAAGCTATCAAGAGCCTTGATCATATCACTGAACTCTGATTCTTCAGTGTGTGTTTCTTCATGATCTTTGCTGGTGTATAGTACCATAGCCAAACTTTGTTCTTGTGGCTTGGTTCTACTTGATTCAGCTTCTTTTTCAGGCTCAGAAGATCTCAATTTCTTAGCAGAAGGAGAATCATCATCACTCTCTCCTGAGGAACTTTCACCTCATTCTTCTTTGTCATCATCTTTCTTCTTGTCACCCTCATCTTTATCACCTTCATCATCCTTTCTTTTCTTTTCAACCTCTTGATTTATCATGATTATCAGCTCCAACTCAGACACTCTTTTGTTCAAAGTTTCTATCTGTTTTGCATAGACATGATTATATCAGTTTGCTCTTCCAGCAGGCTTTCTTGTTCCTCCATTGCAATGGTTTGGATGGTCAAAGTGTCCACATGACCACTGACTTCATCCTTTGAATGTTGAAGAGCAGCCTTTAGGCTTTCTATCTCCTTATCTTTCTCTTTCTTTTCGGTCTCATACTTATCTTTCATCTCTTTTAACTCTTTTTCCTTTTCATCTAACTCTAGAAGTCTGTCTTGAATGATACTAGATCTTCTATTTAGGAGTTTCTCCATCTTGGCTACTTTTTGCAACAGTTCTGATATTATCTCATCTTTAGCATCATGCCTGATTGCCTCTGACTCAGCATAACTCTCAGAGGGAGCGGCCTCAGAAGTAACTTGCCTCACAGGCATCTTCTTTCGATGATCCTCCTCATCAGATGATGATTTGGATTCCTCTGAAGAGCTGGCAGAATCACCAAACTCAACAGGCTCAGTAGAGACTGGGGATGCATGAACAGGAGACGTAGGAGAAAGATGAATTGGTGAAATATGGGGTGAGAGTATGGGTGATATGTGTGAAGAGATAATGGGTTGTGTTTGTGGAAAGGGAATTGGTGATCTTTGTGGTGAGGGGATGGGATATGGAGTGGATGGAGAGGATATCTCAGCTTCATGAACGGAAGGCCCAATGTGAGGATCACCACCTATATCAACCTGTGGTGACACTGGCCTCTGTCCTTCTTCAGCTACATCAGCTTGCTCATCAACATTGTGTTGACTAGGAGCAGCTTGCTCTTCTTCATGAACAGGCTCAGCATCAGAAACCTCTTGAGCTTGTTCCTCAATATGCTCATCTTGGTTGATCTGTTCTAGTATCCAGGGTAATAGAAGAGCAAATGTGCTACTGTAGAAATTCCTGGGGTCTCTCTTCTTCATGTACTGATAGGACTTTGCATTGTAGTGAGGAATATCCATCACTGGTCCTTCAGGTATAATATCAGGGAAAGCTTCATTGATGAGACACTGCAGAAATCTAGGATACATGAGGAACTTGTATCTTCTACCCTCCTGAATGTTTGACACCAGACCATTAAACACATAAGCAGACATGTTAAATGGCCTGTTTGTGCACAGAGCACATATAGCAGAAAAGGTGGTCATTGATATGTCATTCCATCCAGTCTTTCTCTTTGACAGGCAGTGTTGGTAGAGATGAATGAGGAATCTCCATTGCAAGTCAACCAACCCCTTGACGATCTGCTTTCTTGAGGAACTGATTGAGGTTAATACGTAGAAATTTATGAAGAGTCACTCATGAGAGGACCAAGTTAAATCAACTAGGATTCTCTAGGAGCCTTTGTAATATCGTGCAATGATAGTTCGATATGTATGAGTTGAACATTTAACTATTGAGCATTTCTTTGTTGAATCTTTATAGGCGCTTGTGTTGTTGAATATTTATATGTTTTTGTTGTTGAATCTCTATATGTGTTTGTTTGTTGTTGAAATAAGCGTCTTTTGTAACTTTATCATACCTATATCGAGGCATGACTATTCACTCAGGCATCAAACGAGTCCCTGCCGCAACACACGGCGAGATTAAAACTAGTTCCAATTAACAATTTCAAAATGAATAGTGTTCCCGAGTTTTCTTTTCTTTTCCTTTCATTTTCTTTTCCTTTCATTTTCCCGAGTTTTCTTTTCTTTTCCTTTCGTTTCTTTTCATTTAATTTCTTTCATTTTCTTTTTTTCTCTCCATTTCTTTCCAGTTTAAAATTGAAAGGATCATCATAATACAATTAGATCGATCTCTTAATGAATATGCAGAATATAGACATTACGGTAATAAGAATGAGATTGTAGAAATGAAGAACACACAAGTAAATAAACTTCCAAATCAATAGATATCTGATTCGTTTACAGTGTAGTAGTACAAATCAGGAAAATGAAAATATCTCTATCAAAAGTGCTGACTATTACAAAGCAAAACTTCTATTTATAAACAATAAGAAGTTCTCGCACGAAAACATCTGTTCTCGCGCGACTAGTAGTTGTCGCGCGAGAAGCAGTTTTCGCACGATAACTCTAGGTTCTCGCGTGACTTGATCTTGATCTTCATCTTGATTTGATTTCCCGAGCCTCTTAGGTTCAACCCCTACAATCTCCCCCTAGGCTTGGTAAATCAATGTTGTTAGAAGTCCACGTCTGCAACATGACAACTTCCCCCATATGCATACATCTTGTTGTCCAGGGCCTTTGTAATCATCCAACCGAACTGTGCCGCTATGAAGTGTATAGATTCATCAGCTGCAATTGGACATGCCTGCAGCTTCATCAAATCTTCTTTACCAAACTGTAGCAGATCCATAGGGTCAATGATACGAAACTATTTATCTTCACACTTAATCATTGCATGACCACTATCCTTTTCATAACTCCACCCCTTTAGCTTAGACAAGCTGTTAATTAGCACAGGAGCGTGAATAGGAATCTTCGTAGCATATCTTGGATGTCTGTAAACCCTTATCTTCATTGGCTTATTCGTGTTCGGGTCCATCCTGGTCTCATCTTCAATAACTTTGGATTTGGTTGTCTTAAAGTCTTTGAAGTTAGACTTGCTTTGTCTCCATATCATATTCCTGATCCAATTAGCTTTGCTGTAGTTACTCGGGTTAAAGAACAGGACACGACCCATAGCATATAAATCTGACGCTCTGAGCGTATGAAAGTCATGCTCGTCTTGGAAGTACTCTATTGCTCCGCCCTTTCGCTTTACAACATACATCTTCTTTTCATGATCGTACGCCCAACTAATGATAGGTTCTGAGTTTCTGTACCTTGTGAAAGGTTTGGAATGCCTCAACGTATGAATATAAGTTGGGGGTTGGAGGAGCACTAACTCTTAGGTTACCGACCTGAAGCACAACACTTTGGCCTGTAACATCTACTGTCTCGTCAGTTGTCTGTGTGTTGCTCAACTCCCCCACGATCTCACCTTCTTCAATCAAAGTATCGGAAAATAAATCTTTTAGAATGTTACCGAATATATCTGTATACTCAAAACCCTCTTCCAAATCATTAAAAGTATCAAACTCTTCTTCCGTCTCCTCAGCAGTAAGACTTTGTTGGAATGTGTAAAATTCTCTCTCATATGCAGCCTCTGTTTCTGGGTCTAGTGGAGTGTAATCAACTGAATCATCGGGACTTGGTCCAGATATATTTTCAGTGCCCGATGTTCCAGCATCACCTGTAGCTGTAGAACCAATGTCACCACCCTTATCATTATCATCATTTCCCCTATCATCATCATCATCATCATTTCCCTCATTACCATCATCACCATTATCATCATCATCCTTATTATCATCACCTTCCTCAGACGAATCATAATCAATCAAATCTAATCCTTCATCTTCATCATCAACTGGGTTTGGGATAGGCATCATGTGTTCAGGCTCAACAAACGCCTCTCTAGTAAAAACTACAGGCTGGTCCTCAGTAGTCATATGAACATCAGTAGACGGTGACTCTTGACCAGCTTCAACAGTCTCTGTTGTTCTTTCCTGAATAATAGGATCAACAGGATGCTTTGTAGGAATGATCAGGTCTATCACAGGTTCTGGATCAGCAGTTTGTTATCTGCTACTTTCTCCAACTTCAGTGGTTCCTTGATTAGTAAACTGAGATGAACCACCTGAAGCGAAGTCTCGAAAATTCTACTCCAGAATCTGAACATAGTTGAATAAGAAAGTTTGCTGATGTTCAAGATTCTTAATCCTTTCATCTCTATCAGCTAACTGTATCTGTAGATCATTAATTTCCTTAGTCTTCTCAAGCAACTCCCCTTCTAAATTGCGTACGCGTTCTTCAAGAGTAATATGTGTAGGTGAACTAGTAGATGTACTAGCACCTTGTCTCAGCTCAGGAGGTGTATTTATGAAGTCATCCATACTTATGGTCACATCATCCATTTGGTCTCTGGGAGGAGTCCTCAAACTGTCATCAGTAGAAGTGGGCAACTCAGTTGGTATAGTTTGTGTTGTCTCACTCTCTGTGACTAGAGTCTTTATAACAATAGGCTCCTCTATGATCGACTCAGTGGTCACTGGGGTCTCACGTTTCCTTAACACACCACGTCCTCTACCTCTACCATGAGGACTTTCACCTGCTTTCCATGCCATCCGCTTTCCTCTCCCCTAGTCACAGGAGTCTCTTCAAGAATAAAATCAGTATCATGCTCCTCAACAGTGCATTTTGCTGGAGTTTCACGCACTCTGGGACGTTCCTGTAACACATACAGTACGTTCCAATCTGATCGCTGTCAGTCTCACTCCCACTTCAGATCTGGGAGCACCCTGAGAACTCTTGTAACACCCGAAAAATTTAAAGAGTAGAAAAGTAAAGAAGAAAAAATAAAAAGTCCAAAAGCAAGAGATTAAAAGTATGCAAGAGTCAAAGTTTTCCATAATGGGTGTCAAAAGGTGGTAAGGCCACCCATAACCCTCTCTCTCATGCACAATTCGGCTAAAGACTTGGAAAAGAGAATCCCATCCGGTTTTAGAGAGAGAAAGCTCAAGCTCTTCGAAAGGTGAGATTTCCAGAAGTTTTCTTCTCGATTTTCTGCTAGGTTCGAGCTCATGAACCTATTTTTATGTATTTTCTTGTGTTGGTTGTTTGTTTTATGTGTTTAGGTGCTAGTTATACTTGTTAGCTCTCGGTTTTGTGGTGTTTCACTCGAAAACTGCTAAGAGGTGAGTTCTAGATCCCCACTTTTACTTGTTTTATATATGTTTGGGGCTTATGTGCATATTACAAGTGTTTTTAATAAACAAAACTATTATTTTGTTTCATAAAGAAACCGACTGTTCATAAACGATGCTACTGCAAGTGTATTATATGTTTATGTGTGATGTTTCTTATGTTTTAAAGATGTAACTTGTTAGATCTAAGCTAAGTAGATGATTAACAAGGGCATTTGGGAACTAGAAAATCGTGTAAGTTAAGCTCTAAGTAAACTAGTTGTCCGCTGTGGATGTTAGTCATCCGCATTGGACTATGGCCATCCGCATTGGATTATGTTCATCCGCTGTGGACTTTGGCTGTCCGCTGTAGACTTAAGCTGTCCGTTGTGGATACTTAGAACTTTAACCCATTCGCTGTATATGCTACTCATGTGCTATGAACACTTAGGATTTTCTGAAATTTTAGAAATAGAGTTTAAGTGTTAAGAACTTATGTTTAATGGGAGTTTATGTTTGTTCTATGTTTCTAATGTTTTATTTGCTTACTACTAATAACTATTACTATTTCATGATATGTGAATTTTAGGTAATGAAAATTATAAAAGTATTATTCATAATAAGTGGACACAAAGGAATAAAAGAAGGACAGTGTAACCTAATGAATGTTACCCCCGGGCCCTTATGATGAATGAAAAGCCTTGCAAGCAAATGAATGGAGGTTCACGACCAGGAGGTTGTTTGCTCAACTGATGTAGGGCTGTATCAGCCCATGAGGATGTACATCAGGGGTCTAATCCTGGGGATTGACCAATGAATGAATGGGATCCTAGTTCATGAGCAGGTTTCGTGCCTAGCAGTGTGGATCAACTGTCGATGGGTTAGCTACCATGATAAACGTTTGCCGACAGGGGTTCGGCATCTGTTGCCAACAAACAATGTAGGCTCTTGCTTTGTGCAATCCTAGATAATGAAAGAGAAAGTTAAAGAAAGAAAGATAATGAATAACTTAATGATTGATTATGTATATTGATGAATGATCACCAAATGAAGTTTACAAAAGTGTATTTTCTATTTTATTAAACTAGGACTCACTCAGCAACACTGACTTTTTATATGCATATCAGTTGGCAGGTAAGGACGTTGCTGAGGATGGCACCGGACTGAAGCTACTTGGTGGATTGAGACTGGCATCCATTTATGCATATATGATATTTTTGTCTTGTAATGCAACTAAATATTCTTTTGTAACTCTAAACAACGATATAGTATTTGGCAAAAGTAATCATTAATGCAAGAAATGGTTTTTGGTTAAATTATTTCGCTGTGATTGTTTTCTTATAATAATGTGATTTAAGGTGTTTTTAATAATGAATAATGCTATGAATGACTAACTGTGGGGTCTCCAGGGATGGGGCCTTACAAGTTGGTATCATAGCCAAAGTTTAAGAGAATTGGGTAAATCATTTTTTTAAAACCTAAACTTAAACTGAGAATGGGACCAAATGGAAGGATGCCATCCCAAGTAGCAACATGCCATCAGGTAATTTTTTTCATAAAGTTAACTGGTATTACGTGCGTGTGCTATTTGAATTATATGCTCTTAGTAGATTTGAATACTGATGTAGTAAGGATAGGAAATGCTTATGGAATAAAGAGTAAAGTAAGTGGCTAATCACAACTGGCCACTGTAATTAGGGACATACTATACTTGACATAATCTGAGCTATTACCTTGAATGACCTTGTTAGTGTTAGAATCTTATAGGAGGTAGATCTTATGGCGGGTAGAAAATCTGGGAAGGCAACCCGAGGCGGTGCTCGTGGCGGGCGTACTACTAGGCCACGTGTCACCCAAAGCAAGGCTAAGGCTCCTGAGACAGTTCATGAGGACACGGATCTTTATAGATGCCAAGAGGGTGAAGGATCAACCACCCTCAAGACTACAGTAAAGGAAGCTATTGTTGATGAAGTCTATAACGTCATGCAAAACATGTTACCTTCGTTGGTGACTAAGGTGTTGAGGGCTGTAAAGGATGGTGAAAAGACCAAGGATATGGGGGAGAAGGAGAAAGCTGATGAAGAGCCATCTAGTCCCAAGATGGTAATTCATGATGATAATAGCTAGGAGGAGCAGGAGGCCACTAAGGGGTGCACCTATGGGGCGTTTCAGAGGTGCAAACCCCCGACCTTTGACGGTAACGGCAATGCTACTACTGTTGATTGTTGGGTTCGAGAGATGGAGGCTGTTCTAGACATCAGTGAGTGCCAGGAGGATCAAAAGGTAAAGTTTGCCTCCCATTCTTTCGTTGACTCGACATTATGCTGGTGGGACAACATTGTCCAAGCCGAGGGGAAACTGTTTGTTGCAAGGATGAGGTGGTCGGATTTGAAGGAACTGGTATTGGAGGAGTATTGTTCACATCGGGAGTTGGACAAAATTAAGAAGGAGTTCTTACATTTGGAGGCTGGAAACATGACTCATCAAGAGTATACCTCCAAGTTCAATGAGCTTGCAAGACTTGTGCCGGATCTAGTAACCCCAGAGTCCAAGAAGATTAAGAGATACATGCAGGGTCTGCCCGTGGATATCAGAAGGAACATGATAGCTGCTAGACTGAGCACTTTAAGGTGTGCAGTAGATTTGGCCGGAAGGTTGTATGATGAGAGGGATCCGGTGCCAATTTAGAGGAAGGTTGAGAAAAGTTAGAACAAGAACGGTAATGGAAAGAGATTCAGGGGTGACCACTATGGGATCGGGGAAAAGAAAATGATGATTGATGATCGTCGCTCAGGGTTGAGTAAGGGGAATCACAGGAGGGAATGTAAGAAGTGTGGGAAAGCTCATATGGGTGAGTGTAGAGTGGGGTCAAACTGGTGTTTTAAGTGTGAAGGCGAAGTCCACTATGCTAAAGAGTGCAGGGTACCGCGATGTTATCAATGTAGGGAGGTAGGCCACTCAGGCTGAGATTACAAGAAGGGTGGAGCAGGGAGCTCAAGGACGCAGACTATGAGGGAGGAGTGAGAGAACCAAAGCCAAGGCAAGGGCATTCAACATGACCCGGGATGAAGCCAGAGTGGACCCTGAAGTAGTTCAGGTATGTTTTTGGTAAACCAATTGTATGCTTTTGTGCTCTTCGATTCGGGTGCTAGTAAAAGTTTTGTATCTGCTACCTTTTTTCGTGAAATACATGGTAAGAATAAGAAGATAGACGTGCCCTTCTATGTATAGACAGCGATAGGAAAGTCTACCAAAGTGACTGATGTGATAGACGATTGCCTCGTAGAGTTGGACGGTCGTAAGTTTCCTGCTAGATTGTATGTGATGGCCCTAGGAGGTTTTGATGTGGTGTTAGGGATGGATTGGTTGGCGGCCTACGAAGCAAACATCATGTGCCGAAAGAAGAGGATTTGCCTGACTGCACCCGATGGCAGTTTGGTTACGCTACATGGAGACAAGGAGTGCATTACACCGCGAGTAATCTCGATGATCATGGAATAGAAGTTTATGAGATGCGGGTGTTGAGCTTACCTAGCCTATGTGAAGGATGTGGATTCTACCATGCCTTAACTGTCAGGCATGCCAGTAGTATGCAATTTCCCTAATGTGTTTCCCAAAGACCTACCAGGGGTACCACCTGACCGCGAGATCGAGTTCCAGATTGATCTGATACCTGGTGCCCAACCAGTTGCAAAGGCGCCGTATCGTCTCGCTCCCTCTGAGATGAAGGAATTGATGACCCAGTTGTAAGAGTTGTTAGATAAGGGGTTCATCCAACCTAGTATCTCTCCCTGTGGTGCTCCAGTCTTGTTTGTAAAGAAGAAGGACGGTAGCATGAGGATGTACATCGACTACCGTGAGTTAAACAAGTTGACGGTGAAGAACAGGTACCCACTATCGAGGATTGATGACTTGTTTGATCAGCTCCAAGGCACCAGCTGGTTCTCAAGAATAGACCTCCGATCTGGTTATCATCAGCTAAAAGTTAAAGAACAGGATATCCCAAAGACCACGTTTCGAACACGATACGGGTATTACGAATTCCTCGTTATGACTTTTGGTTTAACCAACGTGCCAGCTGCTTTTATGGATTTGATGAATGGGGAGTGTCGGCTGATGTTGGATAAATCAATGATTGTGTTTATCGATGATATCCTGATTTATTCGAAGAGTGAAGAAGAGCATGCCGGTCACATTCGCGAGGTATTATAGACGCTTAGAAGAGAGAAGCTGTATGCTAAGTTCTCCAAATGCATGTTTTGGTTGCGGGCTACTACAGAAGGTGGGTCATATGGTTAATTCTGAAGGGGTTATGGTGGACCCGGTAAAAGTGGAGGCGGTTATGCAATGGAAGACTCCGAAGAAGCCATCCGAGATCCGCAGTTTCTTGGGTTTGGCGGGCTACTACAGAAGGTTCATCCAAGACTTCTCCAAGACAGCTTCACCATTGACCAAATTGACTTGCAAGGATGTGAAGTTCGTATAAGGTTAAGAGCAGGAGAATGCTTTCGAAGAGTTAAAGACAAGATTGACTCAAGCTCCTGTCTTGATGTTACCCGAAGGAAATGAAGACTTGGTGGTCTATTCAGATGTTTCTTATTCAGGATTTGGTTGCGTGCTGATGCAACGGGGAAGGGTTATAGCCTATGCGTCCTGACAGTTGAAGATTCATGAGGCTAACTACCTAACTCATGACTTGGAGTTAGCGGTTATGGTCTTTGCATTAAAGATTTGAGGCACTACCTGTACGGGACAAAGTGCACCATCTTCACTGATCACAAAAGCTTGAAGTACTTCTTCGAGAAAAAGGTTCTTAACATGAGACAAAGAAGATGGTTAGAGTTGATCAAGGATTACGACTGGGAAATCCACTATCATCCAGGTAAGGCGAATGTGGTAGCCGATGCCCTCAGTCGAAAGGAGAGGCCGGAACCGATTCGGGTGAAGGCTTGCCAGCTGGTTGTGACGCTGGATGTTATGGGTCAAATCAAGGAATTCCAAGATAAGGCATTAAAGGATGATAGGATCAACTCTGAACGAATGAAGGGGCAGACGACGGATCTAGGGGAAAACACCCTTGGCGTTAAAACCCATTTCGGGTGGATGTGGATTCCTTGTTATGGGGAGCTGAGGGGAAGGATCATGGATGAGGCTTATAAAACATGGTATTCCATCCATCCTGGTGCTACAAAAATGTATCATGATCTGAAGAAGGATTATTGGTGGCCAGGGATGAAGCGTGAAGTGGTGGAGTACGTGAGTAAGTGCCTGACCTGTTTACAAGTGAAGGCGGAACATCAGAAACCATATAGGAAGATCCAACCCTTGGATATACCCAAATGGAAGCGGGAACACATCACCATGGACTTCATCACAAAGTTTCCTCGCACTGCGAGAGGAGGTGATACCATTTGGGTGATCGTAGATCGCTTGACGAAGGGTGCACACGTTTTGCCAATCCGATAGACTTACTCGTCGGAAAGGTTGGCTGAGCTGTTCATCAAGGAGATCATAACTTGTCATGGGGTGCCGGTGTCTATTGTTTCTGATAGGGACACCCGGTTCACGTCCAAGTTCTGGAAGAAATTTCATGATGCGATGGGGACGAGGTTACACATTAGCATAGCTTATCACCCTCAGACAGACGGTCAATCAGAACGGACCATTTAGACCTTGGAGAATATGCTTCGGGCATGCATTATTGACTTTGGTAGAAGTTGGGATGAACACCTACTGTTGGCAGAGTTCTCCTACAATAATAGTTATCATGCCAGTATAGGCATGCCACCATTCGAAATGTTGTATGGGAGAAAATGCAGACCCTGGTGTGTTGGGGTGACATCGGGCAGAAAGAGTTGGGAAGCATCAAGATCATTTAAGCCACGTCGGAGAAGTTGGAAAAGATCAAGGCCTTCATGAAGGTAGCAAAGGACCGGCAAAAGTCCTACGCTGATAAAAGAAAGAGGCCAATTGAAATCCAGGTGGGAGATAAGGTGATGTTGAAGGTATCTCCTTGGAAAGGGATTATCAGGCTGGAGTTGGTGAAGTGGCATACAGGCTGGAACTTCCCGATGAGCTGCTTGGAATTCATCCTACGTTCCATGTATCTTACTTACGAAAGTGTTTGGCGGAAGGTGAGGTTGTTGTTCCTCTTATGGACATTAAGGTTGACGAAAGGTTGAATTATGTGGAACAACCAGTGGCTATATTGGATCGGAAGGAGAAACGGTTAAGGAATAAAGTGATTGGCCAAGTAAAAGTGCAATTGAAACATCGTAAGGGATCCAAAGCCACTTGGGAATCGGAGGAAGAAATGAGACGGCACTACCCAGATCATTTTACGGAGTGACAGGTTTCGGGGACGAAACCTATATAAGGGGGGTAGACTTGTAACACCCGAAAAATTTAAAGAGAAGAAAAGCAAAGAAGAAAAGATAAAAAATCCAAAAGCAAAGGGTTAAAAGTATGCAAGAGTCAAAGTTTCCCATAATGGGTGTCAAAAGGTGGTAAGGCTGCCCATAACCCTCTCTCTCATGCATTATTCGGCTAAAGACCTGGAAAAGAGAACCCCATCTGGTTTTAGAGAGAGAAAGCTCAAGTTATTCGAAAGGTGAGATTTCCAGAAGTTTTCTTCTCGATTTTCTGCTAGGTTCGAGCTCATGAACCTATTTTTATTTGTTTTCTTGTGTTGGGTGTTTGTTTTATGTGTTTAGGTGCTAGTTATACTTGTTAGCTATCGGGTTTGTGGTGTTTCACTCGAAAGATGCTAAGAGGTGAGTTCTAGATCCCCACTTTTACTTGTTTTATATATGTTTGGGGCTGATGTGCATAGTGTTTTTAATAAACAAAACCATTATTTTGTTTCATAAAGAAACCGACTGTTCATAAAAGATGCTACTTCAAGTGTATTATATGTTTATGTGTGATGTTTATTATGTTTTAAAGATGTAACTTGTTAGATCTAAGCTAAGTAGATGATTAACAAGGGCATTTGGTAACTAGAAATCGTGTAAGTTAAGCTCTAAGTAAACTAGTTATCCGCTGTGGATGTTGGTCATCCATTATGGACACTTTGACATGAATTAGTTGTCCGCTGTGGATGTTAGTCATCCGCTGTGGACACTATAGTATGACTGTGTGTCCGCTGTGGATGTTGGTCATCCGCTGTGGACGCTGTCCGCTGAGAACACATAGAAAGATTTGTCGTCCGCTATGGACTTTATTCATCCGCTGTACACTTTTTAGTTATCCGTTGTGGATGTTATTCATCCGCATTGGACTATGGCCATCCGTATTGGATTATGTTCATCCGTTATGAACATACTTAGTGTTTTACTCATCCGTTGTGGACTTTGGCTGTCTGCTGTGGACCTTGACTGTCCTCTGTAGACTTAGGTTGTTCGTTGTGGATACTTAGTACTTTAAGCCATCCGCTGTATATGCTACTCATGCGCTGTGAACACTTAGGATTTTCTGAAATTTTGGGAATAGAGTTTAAGTGTTAAGAACTTATGTTTAATGGGAGTTTATGTTTGTTCTATGTTTCTAATGTTTTATTTACCTTGTTTGGGCTACTTACTACTAATAACTAGTATTGTTTCATGATATGCGAATTTAAGGTAATGAAATTTATAAAAGTATTATTCGTAATAAGTGGACACAAAGTAATAAAAGAAGGACAGTGTAACCTAATGAATGTTACCCCCAGGTCCTTATGATGAATGAAAAGTCTTGCAAGCAAATGAATAGAGGTTCACGACCAGGAGGTTGTTTGCTCAACTGATGTATGGCTGTATCAGCCCATGAGGATGTACATCAGGGGTCTAATCCTGGGGATTGACCAATGAATGAATGGGATCCTAGTTCATGAGCAGGCTTCCCGCCTAGCAGTGTGGATCAACTGTCGATGAGTTAGCTTCCATGTAAACGTTTGCCGACAGGGGTTCGGTATCTGTTGCCAAACAACAATGTAGGCTCTTGCTTTGTGCAATCCTAGAAAATGAAAGAGAAAGTTAAAGAAAGAAAGATAATGAATCACTTAATGATTGATTATGTATATTGATGAATGATCACCAAATGAAGTTTACAAAAGTGTATTTTCTATTTTATTAAACTAGGACTCACTCAGCAACGCTGACTTTTTATATGCATATCAGTTGGCAGGTAAGGACATTGCTGAGGATGGCACGAGACTGAAGCTACCTGGTGGATTGAGACTGGCATCCATTTATGCAATTATGATATTTTTTTCTTGTAATGCAACTAAATATTCTTTTGTAACTCTAAACAACGATGTATTATTTGGTAAAAGTAATCATTAATGCAAGAAATGGGGTTTTGGTTAAATTATTCCGCTATGATTGTTTTCTTATAATAATGTGATTTAAGGTGTTTTTAATAATTAATGATGCTATGAATGACCAACTGTGGGGTCTCCAGGGACGGGGCCTTACAACTCTCAGGTGCTTCTGGTGTAGTACTAGCTGATGGACCGGCTGTATCAGCTTCAGCAGCCTGAGCAGTAGATGTAGATGCACCAGATGTGACATCTCTTTGGACATGAGGAGTATCAGTCTTTAGCGGTCTATCTTCAGCTTGAAAATCATCTACAAATTGACCCAACTTAGCAAAATGTGAACCTTCCCACACATTCCCTCGTGCTCCCATCAAATATGTAAAAATATCCTTCTTCATAGTCATGACCACATATGTAGGTGAATCAGACATAGCTAGCTCGGGGTGAGCAGCATTCACTATCATCTGTATAAAATGAGAGTACATGATAAACTTCTTCCCTACTGCAGCAATGACGTTCTTCTGCATATCAGAAAATATTGCCTTGGATATACTATAAGGTAAATCATCAACGAGTGATATCAGCAGGGATCCAAACACCACACTCAAACTATCCATGCATGCCTTAAGATTTCTAAGGCAATGGATGACAACGTGAAACAAGTACTTCCAAAAGGGTGGAAGATACTTCTTCTCCAGAGATGGGTATCTATGACTGTAACCCATACGTGTCAAACAATCCTTGACAGCATCATCATCAATCTTTACATGTGCATTGGGTACATCCTCAAGCAATAGCACACTGTTGATTACTTCAACTGTAATCACTACCCTTTTTCCCTTAACCACAACAGTAATACAAGGTTCTCCATCCTCGTCTATCTCATTGGCAATCGTTTGCCAAAACTGATCAATAACATCAGTATAAATGGTGGGACTAGTAGATATGGCATAGTGAATACGAGATGTCTTTAGCCCCTCGATAAGTGATCGGAATAATGCTTTGTCTTCGGAAAAATCACCAAGATAAGCTATGGCATTATGGTTTTTGTTAAAAACCAGTGGACAAGCCATCTGAAACATTAAGCATGAATATCAGTACACAAAGAAAAATTCAGAAAAGAAAAATCAACACTTAGGAAAAATTTTGAATTTTGAACTTCTCGTGCGAAAACTACACATTTCAGATTCATGCAACAAGTCTCAACTCATGCGACAAGTTCAAGTTATCGAATGAATTTAAACTTGAGCAGAAGTCAACTTCTCGTGCAACAAGTTTAACCTTATGCGAATAGTTTTGAAAGTTTTCGCATCTATTCATATGCATAGGACCTTTTTCATGCGAAAAGTCTGTTCCACTTCAAATTTTCAATTCGTCAAATTTCAAGTGTTTCAGCCATTAAAACATGTTCCCTAAGTGTCGTCTAGGTGATTATTAAGATTTATTAAGGCTTATTTGGTCAATTTTAACATATTTTTAGTCTTAGAGTATTCTGTCTAGTTCAAACATACTCAAATCAATGTTATAACCATCATTATACCTTAATTTATGTGTGGAAATCAATCGGCGACCTTAACGAACACTATTTTCAATTTTGACAGAGTTTCTACACTTAGAATTTTGAGAGTGAAAATTTCAGAATATAGTATGCGAATACTTGACTTTTCGCACACTGTACTTTATATAGCACTCTGACTTTTCGTGCGAGAAGTCAGAGTTCTCGCATGATGAACTTTTCGCATAAAGTTGAACCTTTCGCATCAGTTAATTCATCCGCAATTTGTTTTGAAACTTTTCGCATGAAGTTAACTTTTCGCGTGAAAAGTTCAATTTTCTTTGAAAATTTTAACTTTTTAATTTGTCAAGTTTTGAGTTTTAAAGATATTATTGAGCTTTATGATTTGTTATGAAAAATAATTATGTTTAGCTAAATGTTTACAATCATTCGAACACCCTTAATTTTGAACGTTTTATAAAATGAAAACTAAAACAAATAATCAAAATATACTTTTAACAAAAATCAATTTGACACAAAAACTATTCCAATTAACTTAAAATTTTTTGATAAATTCTCAAGTATAGGATCATATGTCTTAGAAATTGATCATTACCATCATCCAACTTTATTATAAATAGAACTGGTTATGTTAATTGTCAATATATTGAGTCCAATTTAAACTTAGACATCAAGTTTACTTAGACACATAAGATGTGATTTTATCATGTTTTAATTAAATTATATGTCTGCAGTGTGTCCCACAATCAAAAATCCTGTAGAACCTTATCCAACTTCAAGACACTTTTGAGATTTCAAGTCACCCCAATTTGACTTAAACCTTTCACTTCTGATCAGACTTTTTAGAACAAATTTTCTAATATAATATCTATTATGAGCAGAACTAGCCTGAGAAATATTTCTGAACACAGAATATTAATAAGTTTTAGGACTTATTTAACAGCCAGTCGGACTTATATTTTTGCCCTCGAAAGACGTTTAAGACTTACATGCAAGTCGAACTTACATGCCTCATCTTTTGATTTTGCCTCCTGTGTCAGAACATATTCTCAAAAAGAAAAATATTTATCGTATAGTATGTATGTCTTTGACATATCTTTTATTAATGTGCTCATTGACAACTTTTATTCCTATATGGCCTTTTAGGCTTCTTTTTGCTCATTTTGTTTGTTTTTCTCTTTGTATTTTGTTTTAATTTGTATATCTATATTTTTTTTATTTTGATTTTATACATTTATATACAATATCTTAAAGAAGCTGAATCAGAAAGTAACTGGCTTGAGTATGACTAGACTATAACTCTCAGTCTGTTTTAGCATGAAATCAGACTTACCACAAAACCTTGATGAGTTACCCACTTCAGTCATAGAAGTTACTTTCAGTGCATCACAGAACATAGTGCTTTTCATACTTGAATACCCAGCCTATCAACATATCAAACATAATCCAAGTTAGTTTCTTGTAAGCCTTAGGATGCAACGATTCAAAATCAAGAAATGTAATATCATTTCCTATGTACACTTGAAAACTTATTTTTTTTTTCAAATTTTATAACCAAAATTTTTTTTGTAATTTTCTTCTATCTTTTTACTACCCCTAAGAACAAAATATACTTTTGGCATTTTCAAATTTTCTCCCCCAAAAATTGTGATTATCTAGACAGAAAAATAACAATTTTAACAAATAAAGAAAAAATATTTTTGAAAAGGGTGTAAGAATAAGTGTTAACCAAAGTTAATCATGCCCAAAGATTTAACTAAAAAGTCAAATCTGGAATGATCAAACGCCTTAGTGAACAAATCAGCAATGTTGTCATCTGTAGAAATTGACTCCAAATGGATAAGTTTCCTTTCAAAACAGTCACGGATGAAATGCATTCGGATGTCGATGTGTTTAGTCTTAGAGTGTTGAATTGGATTGTTCACAATGTTCAAAACTGCAGTATTATCACAAAAGATTTTAGTATCGTAAATATTAAGGCCATAATCAAGAAGTTGTTGTTGAATCCAAAGGATTTGTGAACAAGAGCTTGATGCAGCCACATATTCAGCCTCTGTTGTCAAAGTGAATACTGTCTACTGCTTCTTGCATTGCCAAGAAATCAACCTATTGCCAACAAATTGACAACCACCAGTAGTAGACTTCCTGTCCAAGTTACATCCTGCATAATCACTATCAGTATAAGCAAATAAGTTGAAATCAGAATTTTTAGGAAACCAAAGACCAAGTGTAGGTTGACCCTTGAGATACTTAAAAAATCCTCTTGACAGTTTTCATATGAGATTCCTTTGGATTACTTTGATAACGTGCACACTGACAAACATGAAACATGATGTCCGGTCTGCTTGCAGTGAGATACATCAAGGACCCAATCATTGATCGATACATGTGTTGATCAACATCTTCTCCTGTGAGATTTGGAGTCAAAGTAGGACGAGAAGACATAGGAGTAGGAGTTGTCTTGGAGTTTTGGAATTTGTACATATCCAAGATACTATGAATATACTTTTCTTGATGTATCAGTATTCCCTTCTCATCTTGTTTAACTTGAATACGCAAGAAAAACATCATTTCTCCAAGAGCACTCATATCAAATTTCTTCTTCATAACCGCCTCAAACTCCTTGCACAAGTCATCATTGGTAGACCCAAAGATAATATCATCAACATAAACTTGAACTAGTATTAGATCATCACCAGTTTTCCTTATGAATAAAGTTTGATCAATAGCACCTCTTGTAAAACAATTTGCAAGCACATGTTCAGTGAGAGTGGCATACCAAGCTCAATGTAACACCCGAAACTTTGGTCAAATAAAAAGAAAATAAAAGTATCAAGAAGAAAGCAAAAAAAAGCCAAAGATGAGGGGTGTTTTGTGTAAAAGTACACAAAAGTCAAAAGTTCTCTTTATATGGGCATGGCTGCCCATATCACTCCTGCTACTACTGTGTTCAACCAAATCAAAAGAAGAAGAAGCTGAATTCGATTTCTCTCGGTTTCAAGGAGAAGAAGAGGCTGATTCTCGCTTGTGGTTAGTGTTCTTTGTATTTTATGGTTCGGTTTGTTGGGTTTTGACCATGAAACCGATTTATATGTGTTTATGTGTTTTGTTGTCTGTTTTTGCTTGTTTTAGGCGTTTGAACTCTTGTGCACATGATTTTGGAGGAGTTTTGCTTGTTTGCTGCACTAGGTGAGTTCTAGACCCTGGTTTTATGTGTTTTAAACTTCTTTGGGGCTGAAAATGCATGTTTAAAAGGTTTTACAGCTGTTTTATGCTTTACCGTATGTATATGGGTGTTTATGTTGGTGCTTTATGGTGGTTTATGTGCGGTTGATGCTTGTGATGTTGAGTTTAAGCTTTGAACAGATGGATGAGCATGATTGGTTAGGACTGTTGGTGTTTTCGTGGTTGTATGCATGCTCTAGATGTTAAGCATGTTAGATCCATGATAAGGATGTGTTTGATCGAGGATTGGGGACTGAATAATTGCATAAGTGCATTTGCAGGTTGGTTAGTTCATCCGCATTTAAGTACTTTGTTCATGCGCATTGTTGTTTGTTCATCCGCATTTGTAGTTGCTTATGCGCCTAAGTGTTCTTCCGCATTTCTTTTGTTCATGCGCATTTGTTGTTTGTTCATCCGCATTTGCCGATGCTTATGCGCCTAAGTGTTCTTCTGCATTTCTTTTGTTCATGCGCATTTGCTACAGTGTTCATGCGCATTTGTTACAGTGTTCATGCACATTTGTTTTAGTCATTCGCATTTGTTCTACCAGCATTTAGTTAGACACTTGGAATAATCTGAAGGCATTCATCCGTATTAGTATTGTTCATCCGCGTTAGTATTGTTCATCCGTATTTGTCTAAGGACTTAGGATTTTTCCGAAGCAGTAGAATGTAGCGGGTAAGTTCTGGAATGTTTTGCTGGTTCATGTCTGTTGTGGTGATGCATGTTGTGGGCTTTTGATGATGCTTTATACTATGTATAATGTGACTTTACATGGTGTGTTTATATTCGTATGCGTAAAGTATTATCGTAAAGAAAGTGAAAGATTAACGTTAATAATGAAGTGGGACATAAGAAAAGTATGAAAAGTCTTGCAAGCAAAGGTTGAGGTGAGTGACTGACTTGTATGCCAAAATTGAGGTGAGTGACTGTGTTGTCACAAAAGACTCATAAGCCAAAGTTGAGGTGAGTGACTGTGTTGTCACAAAAGACTCATAAGGGATTCAATCCATAAGATTGACCCGGGTCCTTGTCGAGTACCCTGGTACTGTTGATCTTCGGATATGAGTTGGGTAATGCATGAGATAGGATCCAGATTATAGTGAAAGATAATGAATGAATACGTGAGTTAATGAAAGATAATCAAGTCTATACCTTGATGTATGTATGATGAATGCTCACGTGTAAAAGTAAAGGAAGTATTTTGTTGAAAAAGATATTTTCATATACAACTCCTACAAGGTATTTTAAATGTTTTAAAACTAGAACTCACTCAGCAACACTGACTTTTATGCATTTTCAGTTGACAGGTAATTGTTGCTGAGGTGGCACGCGGGGGAAGCTACTCGGAAGGGCAAGATCGGCATCCATTCATAATGCAACGAAACAGGGTCTTTTGTAATTCAAGAAAACAATGATGTATTGCTTAAAAACGTTAATTATTAATAGAATGAATGGTTTTTATTAACGAAATTCCACTGCAATATTTTATGAAATGTGTGATGTTTAATGTTTTATGCTATGATTGACCAACGGTGAAGTCTCTGGGAACGGGGCCTTACACTCGAGGTGCTTGGTGTTAACCATAAAGTGCTTTATCTAACTTGTATACATAGGTAGGACGATCAGGATCTTCAAATCCTGGTGGTTGACAGACATAGGTTTCTTCCTTCATTTCACCATACAAAAACGTAGTTTTCACATCCATTTGATTAACTTTGAAGTTCTTGTATGAAGCATATGCCAGAAAAATTTGTATAGCTTCTAGTCTTGCAACTAGAGCATATACTTCTTCATAATCAAGACCTTTAATTTGGTAGAATCCTTGTACAACAAGTCTGGCCTTGTTGTGGACTATCACATCCTTTTCATCTGTCTTGTTTTTGAAAGTCCATTTCGTGCCGATTGGCAACTTACCCTTTGGTAATTCACACAGATGCCAAACATTTAGCTTTTTGAATTGCATCAGCTCGTCTTGCATTGCCTCTACCAAACTGTTTTCTTTCAATGCCATTTCAACATTCTTCGGCACTATTTGAGATAGAAAACATGAATGTAGACATGTATTTATTGCTCCCGATTGACTTCGAGTTCTGACGCCTTGGGATAATGGATCGATAATTGCTTCCGTTGGATGGTTTCTATGAACTCTCGGTTGTGGAATAGCATCTTCAGAGATAACTTCATCTAAGTTAGACATATGACCAACAGGCTCTTCAACAGTGTTCCCTCCTTCTAGTTGATAAACAATTTCTTCGTCTTGATTATCATTACCAAAAGAAAGATCTTCAAATGGTACTTGAATAGTATCAATGGGATCATTTAAGATAGAAGATGAATTCTGATTTGAAACTTATGGCTCTTGTTCCACAACTATATCCAAATGAGATGAATCTATTTTAGAAATAGAATGTGGAACAGCTGCAGTATTAAAAGATGAAGGTATATCTGAAGATATGTAGATCCAACATCATCAGCAAATATATCTTGAATTGAGGATGTTAAAGGTGGATCAGCTGTAGAAACAATAGATTTTTGATTAAATGTTTCAAATAATGAGCATAATCATAAACCCATGAAGGTGCAGAACCTGCATCTGTTTTGTTAGATTCGTGCCAATCAATATCAAATGACTCAAAAATTTGTTTAGTTCTTTTATTATAAACCCGATATGCTACTTTGTTGGCTGAATAACCAATAAAATAACAATCATCAGCTTTTTCATCAAATTTTGATTTATTATTAGATGTGTTTATCAGAGTACAACAACATCCAAAAGTTTTGAAATATTTTACTTTGGGTTTATGTTTAAAAAAGATTTCATAAGGAGTCTTATTTTGTTGTTTGTTGATTAAAACACGATTTTGAACATAACAAGCAGTGCTAACAGCTTCAGCCCAAAAGAATGAAGGTAATTTGGCTGCTGACAACATTGTTCTAGCTGCTTCAATTAAGGTTCTGTTACGTCTTTCAGCAACTCCATTTTGTTATGGAGTTCCTGCAGAACTAAATTGTCGTGCTATCCCCTTTGAATCGCAGAACTCATTCAAAATACGATTACAGAATTCGGTGCCATTATCACTCCGTATGCATTTGATAGTCTTGTCAGTCTGATTTTCCACAAGTGTCATGAATTTCATTAGCAAATGAGGCGTCTCATCTTTGGTTGCTAAAAAGAAAACCCTTGTAAATCTAGAAAAATCATCAGTAAACTCAAAACACTTACAGGACCGAATAAATCCATGTGTAGCAATTGAAGAATAGAGTCAATTTGTGTATGAGCAACTGGTTTATGAGGAAGTTTATGTTGTTTGCCCTTAGAGCATGACAGACAATGCTCTATTAGTTGAAATTCTTTCAGTGGTGCCAACTACATGATTTCCTCTAACCAGTTTGTTCATTGTTTTAACATTGACATGACCAAGATGATGATGCCATAATAATGTGTCACTTCGGAGGCTTTAGATAATAAACACAACGCAGTTACAAATGAATGTGTACCATTCATGTCTAGTAAATACGTGTCTTTGTCTCTTGAAGTTCTCAATAAAATCCATTCTTCAAGTATTACAAAGCCAGGTTTTAATATAAGACATTCTTTATCTATGAAATGTGTTGAATACTTTTTATCACAAATTTGAGAGACACTAAGCAAATTATGTTTTAGTTCCTTTACAAAATTAACATCTTCAAAGCTTAATACACCATTAGTCACTGTACCTTTCTTTGTAATCTTACCTCCCTTGTCCTCGGCAAAAATAACATATCCTCCATTGTATGGTTGTATGTTGTCTAACAGAGTTATATTACCAGTCATGTGTCTCGAACAACCACTATCTACATGCCAAACACTGTTGATAGCTTGCCTTGGTTGTTCCTACACAATAGGATGAATTTAATTATTTTTAGAAACCTAAGCCATGGTTGACTTGAGCTCTTTGTTTTCATCTAAATATGATACATTTTGCAATACCATATCTCTTTTGTCATCGAAAATGCATTTTCAACAACAAAAACACTCATAATTTTTGCCTTTAATTTTCCATCTTTGCACTTGTTTGATTGGTGGTGTGCTGAAATTGTTTTAATAAACTTGTAATGATTTTACTTGTGTCTTTTCCTTCTTTAAATCAGTTTTATTTTTATGAAAAACTTTTGATTGATACAAGTTTCTTTTAAAATTTGCATTAACAAAGAAACGTTTTCTATTGTTCGTAATTGAATTATGAAACTTTTGTTTGCTTGTCAATTGATGTTGATGACGACAATTTCTAGCCATGTGATTTGGTTTTCCACACACATAACAACATCTTTTACTATATGCAGTTGACACTCGCATGTTTTGCTCGAACTGTTTTGGATAACCTCCGTAGTTATCATAGAATCTGGCCTTAGTATGTCCTTGGTCTTTTGATTCTTTAACAGTCTCTCTTCCTTTCCTCTCGTGTTGTTTAGCTTGAGTTATTTTTGGAGGAATTGAGGTATTGGTCCTAGCTTTTGGACTTATTACAGATGCTAATGTAGCATGATTTGTGACTTTGGCTTTATGATTCTTCTGAACTGGATTAGGAACAGTGTCTTTTGAACTTGTTCTACACACATCTTGTTTCACATTATTAGCAATAATAGAAGATTTATTTTTAAAGAAACTAGCATTTGTTTCTATAAAAATATGATCATCATTATCAATGTTGCCTATAGAAACAAATCTGTTCTTGAAATTATTTTTCTAGTCAGATATAGATGTTGTAACATGTTTATTTTCTTTGTTTTTAAAGTTTATTTTTTATGCCCGTTTCTTAACTTTATTTGATATTTTTGGACAAACATTTGAATCAACTAAAACTTCCAAACTTTCATTTATTTTCGATGATGAATTACAAGATGGTTTTTCATTACAAATCTTATATTCTATAAAATCTAATTCATCATCGCTCTCCCATTCTTCAGCTAAACCATCTATCTTCACACTTTCTGCAAAAAAATTATCATTATTAATATTAGTTTATGTTTTTGTGATAGGATCAATGGTCAATAAAACATTGACTGAAGGTGTGAAGTCTGATTTTGGTTTAAAACCCAAACCATAGGTCTCTTCATCATGAGTTGTGATTGATGAAGGCAATGAGGTATAATCATGATTAATTGGTGGTGCAATGTTAGCATATCCCACTCCAATTTTACCACCATTAAGCTTTTGTGTCATCTGTGATTTGATTATACCTTCAACCATGTTTGATGAAAGTTTGAATATTTCAACAACTAATTTTGCTGATAAGAGTTCACTAGTGTTGGTCCTCTGATCGATATAACAGTGCAATTGATTAATAAACACAAACAAATCCCACTGAAAACACAAATATCAATGATATTTGTGTAAAATATAGATCAAACACAATAAAATATTGATGAACAATGATGAACACCTTAAGAACACTCAATAAACCCTTGTTTGATCTGAATTAATTGCTAAAGATATTACAAATGTGAAAAGACCCTCAATCAATGGCTCATTCAAGCTTCCTAAACACACTAATGACTCTAGCTATATATAGTCTAATGACAATTAGACTTAATGACAATTAGCCCCCTAGACTATAATTAAAACATAAAAATGACTTAAACATAAATAAATATATTTTGTTGACACAAAATATATTTATTAACAATAAACTCCTAGTCATTTATATCTTCAACGTCTCGTCTTGGTTCTTCATCTCGAACGTGTCTGTTTGACTTTTCCGATGACTTTGACAGTGACGTTGACATTTGTTGACTTTGACTGTGTTGATAATATAGACTATCCTTTTCAGACCCAACAATACTCCCCCTTAGTCTATTATTATCAACGTCTTTCATCGTGATCAGCACCGATAAGTCATTTATATAATGATCTTCAATCTCCCCTAGATTGATGATCTGGTATCGAAAATCTTTCATCTTATAGGCTCCCCCTTTTTGAATGCTCCCTCCTTTTGTGTGCATCATGAGAATAATCAGGAACAGCATCTCCAACTCTTTATTCTTGAGTGCTTCAGAAGATGTAGGAGAAGGAATCCTAGCTCAGTATCCTCTGCAAACTTGAGGAACAGGTTCACTGGTATGGTACTTTGCTCTGTTGATGATCGGCCATCAATTGCAGCAAGAATCTGTAACATAATTGCAAACATATTCTACACAATTCTTGTTAGATCATTTTAACAATACAAATAAACCCGTGTTTATCTGAATGTGCAATTTCCCGTGAAATGCATGTGAAAATAATAACATTTTAATAGTATAATGTGGAAGACTAGAAATAATTTGACATGAAAAACCCTTTTTTTATATATATTTTTAATCACCTTACACCAAGAATTAATTCGATCATGAGATCACATCCTCAAGATATACTTAAGCACAAGGATGTATTTAAACATCGACAAGTTAGTGAGATCACACTGATACAGAGTCTGGTCACAATTTTAAATTCTTTGAAAGCCAAAAACAGTTAAAAAATGATTGTTGGTATATTTGTCCAATTTAAACCCATGCCTTATCCTTTTCAGCAAGTGATCTGCAACTGATTTTATCATGTTTTAGATTTAATTAGAGAAGCTCAGGTGATTTGATTCCTATAGACATCCGGCAAAGAACTTATCCCATCATCAAGGCTTATTGAGTAATATGATTAACTCTGCTTGATTTTCTTTTAAGTTTTCAACAATGATCATAGTTAAGAATCACTGTGCTTTTATTTTAGGGAACAGATGATGAGAGCTCCAGGTCTATACTTACGTATAACAGAGGAGATGATCATCTAAGCGTGCTGATGAGAGCTTCAGGTCTATACTCACGTATAACAGAGAAGATCAGCGCTCCAGGTCAATGCTTCCGCATAGCAGAGGAGATAAGCACGAAATATACATCTGAGGAGCTAACGAGAAGCTACATTCAGGACTTGGGGATAGGGAGATTTAGAAAATGTCAAAGCAGAGATTTTAAACTCTCAACCCATTTTTGATAGGACATGTAACTTTGTGCAGGCCGAGATGTCATGGAAATGATCCTTATCATCGAGTTCTAAAGCTTTAGTTAGGCTACAGAAACACTATTTACTTCGTTTTCAGGCTGAGCCTACCAAGCATATCATATAATGAAACTGTCTTTTTTAGATTTTAGAATATTAAGTGATACAGACATCTACATTAGTTACTATCATTTCTCACAAAGTACAAGTCATGCAAATAAGCATACCAAGAAGAAATACTATCATTTCTCAGTCATCCCAAATCAAGTTCTTAGTTCCCGTGAAATTTTTTTTATTCTCCCCCGAAATTTATTTTTAACTGCCATGAAACAAAAAAAAGAAATTTCCCCTTTTTTTTAAGTATATAATAAACGAAATTGAAAAAAGAATTTTACTAAAGAAAGTCTTCTAAATTATACTAGCAAAAACATAAGAAATGAAGTAACAAGAAAAATGCAGTGATTGTGAATGGTAGATAAGAATCCAAAATATGAATGAGATACCATAACCTGTTTGTTCCACCTCAAATTTGAATTAGGAACAATCCCAGTCAGTAAACCAGATTACTGATAGGCCTCCTGAATTGTTCCTGCACTCATAAACAGATTAGTTAGAGAGGGGGACCCCAGCCATCGTGATCCTGGGAGTTCCTTTTTCATCAGTGTATGTAACCTGTTTAAGCACACTCTTTTGAAAAATCATTTATTTCTTTATCCTTTTCTTTTTGTTTAACGTTCCAAATTTGTTTCTATTCAATTACTTTTGATTTGAAAGAATTGAATTTGGAAATCATTTTCTGTTTAAGACCCGAAGGAAGATATTTTAGTTTTGAAACATTGGTCTTTTTCATCTTTGAATCATGTGAAACCGGCTTCACATGAGAAGGTTTGGATAGATTGTTCTTTATCCAACCATTCAAAGATATGTGCTTTTTACCTTTTGAACCCGAGAAGCAACCTGTGTTATCTTTACCTCCCGAAGCTTGCCTTTGAACCTGAGGGCACTTCTTTAGCACATGGCCTTCTTTTCCACATCTAAAGCAAGCCTTGAAAGGCTTTTGGTTCTTTGTAGTCCCGTGGATAATAGGAGAGAGTGGAGCCTGCTTTGAGGTTGATGTAGCTTGTTGACAACCTTGATGCTTCTTCTTTTGGATATATGGAAATTGAACCTTATGAGGCTTTATCAATGTGGATTTCAAACTGGGCTGTGATTTGATTTGTGATGTTCCAGGAGCTGAGATCTGAACATTCTTCTGAGTACACTTTTGTATGATTGGTGATTTGGTAGACTTGGAGGCAAATTGTGGCTAGCTTGATGGATAGCGGATGAAGATGGTGAGTGCTTCTGCTGAGCTTTGGAGGAACTGCTGATTTGCTTAGCAGTTGGAGATGAGATCCGTATAGGTCTTGATTCAACTGTTGGATGCTTTTGACACTTGATAACTTCAGGTGACTTGATGATCTCTGGTTCATCATCAGAACTTGTCCAGTCCTGTATACACAAGTCAGCTTCCAATGGATCTTGATTGATGACTCTTGTTGTGTCGGTTTGTGTTGTTGAGTTCTGATTGCTTGATGATTCCACAGTTGTTCCTTCTTTGACAAACTTGACAGGAACAAATGAAGGGATGTTACCTGTCTTGAATTTGTTAAAGAAGTTACTGGAAACAGCTGATACTGGTTTTGAAGCATCAGAGGTGGAATTAGTATTTGCAGCTTCAATTAAATCATTAGAAGGATGAGGTTGAGGCATAGGAGAGTAACAGTAAGTGCTAGGAGGAGGATAAACATATGAAGTTTCACCACATCCCACACCTGTTTTGATTCTAGCTCCCCTTTGCTTAGAGAATAGTTCTTCCTGTTTCATCCCTGATATCGTCCATTTATCAAGTTTAGTTTTAAGCTTGCTAGTCTCAAATTCTGCTAATGTGACTCGTTCGCTCAAAACATTAATCTTGACATTCTTTTCTAAAAAATTTCTTTTTAAAAGATCATTTTCTTTTAAAGCTTCTCTTAGTTTAATAAAATATTTGGACTCATTGATTTTAAGTTCTTTGTTTATTCGTTTTAATTCTTTTTCATTTTCTAACAATAATCTATTAGCTTTATAAACCCTGAATAAACGAATTTTGCAGGGAGGAGAACACATGTCTTGAACTATCTTATAGGGGAGTACCATAACTATCTTTTCAGCAGCTAGGGCTTTTTCACATTGACATATGGGAGTGTTCTTTTTGTTCTCTTCCTCCTTAGCAGCTCTCTTCTTAGCTTCCCCGGCTTCATCTCCCTCTGGATTTCCTTCATCCTGAACCTCCTGCTTCACTTCATCTGTTTCACTATCCTGTAGCTTCTGAATTTTACACCAGCTTGCACAAGCATCAACATCACCAACACTCTCACCTTGAGTATCACAACTGAATTCTTTGAAAGGATCAAAATCCTCAACATAATTCTCATCACTGTTTACCACCTCAGCCATCAATACATGGTTGACTTCTTCTTTAGTTTCTTTGATCTCAACACTTGAAGATACACCACCATACATGAATTGACTGTACTCTTTTCTTTTCATATCCAAATCAAATGACTTCAACTTGTTGATAACTTCCATGAGTTTGTACTCAGCAAAATTTCTTTCATGTTTTAACAACCTAACTTGTGAACTCCACTATGGAGGAAGAGAGTCCAAAAGTTTTGTGACTTGTTCATGGTTTCCCAGCTGGTCATCATACTTCTTAAGGTTGTTTGCCACCATCAGAAATCGATCAACAACATCAGATATCTTTTCATCTTTCATGGCTGCAAAAGAATCAAACCGACTTTGTGCCATTTTGGCATTGTCTGATTCGAAATCGGCAGAAAACGACATTTTCTTTTAAAATATTAAAATTCACTTTAACACCCAAAAATAAAATTATTTTTCCAAAATTGTTGAATGATATTCTCCCCCCGAAAAAAATACTTTTAATGTCAACTAAATGGTTTCTAAGCAACTGGGGTCAATTTCGCTGAACTTTCAATAATTTCGCTGGCAAATTCGCTAGCAGTCTCTCTCCTAATTTCGCTCGTAATTTCGGCAACAGTTTCGCCCAGCAATAGCACACAGAAGCTAGTTTCGCTGGATTGTTTCGCCCGAAACTAGTTGAACTTTCGTTTAGAGATCAATTTGACAGCAATTTCGTTGGGTTTGGCACACAAACACACTGAACCTTCGTTCAACACATGTACATTCACTAGAACAAAGAAATCAGATCTGGAACCAAGAACTGTGTAATTTCGCTGAATGATCCCTAGTTTCGCCCGGCGAAACTATGTAGTTTCACTGAATGATGTTGTAGTTTTGCTGGACGATCTATAAATTTACCCGATGTATCTGGACAGCTTTTTCAGCATGAAATCAACTGAAATTCATCCAAATCTCAATGAATTTTAGATCTGATGATTTCTAAAGCTTCCAACACCAAAATCGAGCAATCCTCAATCAATTTTCATGTCCAAAACACGCAAATCAGATCGAAAATGAATGTAACAGTGAATTTTTTGAAAATACCCAAAAACTTAATCAATCAATAGCACAAAGGCTCTGATACCAAATTGTTGGTCCTCTGATCGATATAACAGTGTAATTGATTAATAAACACAAACAAATCCCACTGAAAACACAAATATCAATGATATTTGTGTAAAATATAGATCAAACACAATAAAATATTGATGAACAATGATGAACACCTTAAGAACACTCAATAAACGTTTGTTTGATCTGAATTGATTGCTAAAGATATTACAAATGTGAAAAGACCCTCAATCAATGGCTCATTCAAGCTTCCTAAACACACTAATGACTCTAGCTATATATAGTCTAATGACAATTAGACTTAATGACAATTAGCCCCCTAGACTATCATTAAAACATAAAAATGACTTAAACATAAATAAATATATTTTGTTGACACAAAATATATTTATTAACAATAAACTCCTAGTCATTTATATCTTCAACGTCTCGTCTTGGTTCTTCATCTCGAATGCGTCTGTTTGACTTTTCCAATGACTTTGACAGTGATGTTGACATTTATTGACTTTGACTGTGTTGATAATATAGACTATCCTTTTCAGACCCAACAACTGGTAAGTTTGTTAATTTCTAAAGATAATTCATCATTACGTTTTGTCAAATCTTTTATGTTACAATCTTTATCATGAAGACTCAATTTTGATTGGTAAATAGATTTGTTCAAGCCATCTATTTTATCTTTAAAATTTTTCTCATCTGTTTTATATTTATGAGCTTGATATTAAAGTTTTCCAGCTTCTAATATCAAACGTTCGTTGTGAACTCTATATCTTTGTACCTTTTCTTTGCACATATCTGAATAAAGAGAAATATATACCTCATCGGTTTCTTCATTCTTCTTTGTCTCTTCATGGACCATATTCACCATGAAGGCCTTTAAAACTCTTGATTCATCTGCTTTTGTTGCTGGAGTGATCTCAGCAGCACTTTGCTCTTTTTCACATGCAGACGCTGGAGGAAGCTCAACAGCTTTAACTGATTCTTCAACTTAATAGTCTTATCTTTGACCTCTTCATCTTTTGCTGGAGTAGACTCAACAGCATTTTCATCACTTTCAACCACTGCTTCAGTTTTCACCTCTTTCACTTGTTCCTTCACAGACTTCTCCATTATTTCTACTTCAATCTTCTCTTCCTCAGCAAACACCCCATCTAACACATCTTCAGACACAAATTTAGTAAACAAATTGTCTTCAAGAGGCTGTTCAACTGGTTCAATTTCAGCTAATAGTGCAGTAGACAACTTGATGTTAAGAATTTCCATTTGGTCTGACCAATCTAATCTTCATTGGTCTGAGACACCAAAGCTTTGTTATTAGATATGCTGGCTTGATCTTTCTTTGTTTCCACCTCCACTGTTACCAACTTCTTTCCATGATCACTCTGATTTGCTCTGGGTTCAGTGCATTCTCTGGCAAAATGACTAGGTTTGTCACAGTTGTAGCATCTCAAACTGGACTTATCAAATCCTATTTTGCTGGAGTTGTTCATCCCAAACACTTTCCTTCCAGTTCTCCTAGAAAAATTCTTAGCTCTATACACCACCATAGCCATATGGTATTTGATGTCATTCTCTTCAACATCATCATGATTAACCTGTTGTAGATCATCCACCAAGATGTTGGGTACACTGAGTCTTCCAGCTGAAAATGCTTTGTAATTGTTCATGAAGGTAGTGAATAAGGCCAGGTGTTCTTCAGCTATTTGGATGGTTTGTTTGGTTGGTTGTGAGTTAACAACAAAAGCTTGTTGTGTAGGTTGAGAAGCTTGAATCTGTGGGTAGGTTAGAGATTAGGATTGAAATTGAGCTTGGACATAAGGATTTTGATAAGTAGCTTGATATTGGGGTAAGGATTGGGGCAAGTTTTGATCTTTAATAGTTGGATGAGTAGAAGATGCTGACGGTTGTTGTTGACATAATTGAGAATAGCTGGCATAATTGTTCGGATTACTGGCCATCTTGGCATACAATGCCGATGCTTCAGCCCCATTGAGTTGATGTAGTTTGCAGCCCTCTGCTTATCATCCATATCATAGGATTTAATAGTTGAGATGAGATCACTGAGTGTCAAGGTGAACAGATCCTTGATTCTTTTAATGGTGGTGCAGTTGTTGTTCCAGCTATATGGTAGAAAATTTAACAGCTTTTTGTTAACTGCTATATTCTCCAAAGTAATTCCCGCACTCTTTATTTTAGTGACTAGTTTCACAAACCTAGACATTTGAGCCTCCAAAGTTTCACCCAGTATATGATTAAACATATTGAACTCTTGGTTCAACATGTCTTTTCTGCTCTCTCTCATGTCTTTGTTGCCCATGATTTGTTCCTCCATTGCATCCCATAAATCCTTAGCCTTGGTAAATTCTTTAAACTTCTGTGCAATCTCAGTTGTGAATGCCATGGTGATGGCAGCATAGGCTTTGTCATCAAGTTCCTTCATCTTCATGTCTTCCTCGTCCCATAACTGCTCAGTTTTTGGGACCAAATCACTCTTATCATTTTTATACACCGGAATATATGAACCTTGCTTGATAGATCGCATCATCCAGGGTTCTGTATACATGACATGGTTCTAAAACCTAAACGCCCAATCCGGGTAATCTTCTTCACTGAGCAAATGAGGTGGCTTTGTGCTAGTACCAATCTTATTGTCGAGATTCAAAGTGGCAGTGATGTGCTTCAGATTAGCCATTGTTCTTACTTGAAAATCATATTCTTCACAAATTCTTCAAACCCAAAGTTCTCGCGCGAATGATCAACTTATCACGCGAAATCTTCAAAGTTCTCGCGCGAACAAAACAAACTTCTCTAGCAGAAACTTTTGTAATTGAATCTTGCGAAAACTGAAAGTTGTCGCACGAGTAGATTCTGTTGTAACAAACTTGGAACCAACTTTTGCGAAATCCTCAACTTATCACGCGAAAGGTAACTTTTCGCACAGAAAACCAAGTTTTCGCCTGAACTGTTCTCTGTGATTCTGAGTGTTTCAGCCTCAAATTTTTCACCCAATTGATTAAACTTTGATCAATTAAGTGTTCAATTAGTGATTTAGGTTCAAATTAGATCCTAATTGTCTCTAATTGATTCACTTAATCTCGTTTTAAGCTCAATAGGTCATCAAATCAACGAACATGAAGTTTATCAGCTTCAACATCTTCAAATGATCAATCTCAGCAAGAATAAGCAGAAATACTTAGAATAACCATGAGTTTAATGCTCACAAGCTCTTCAAAACACTTCTTCAAACTTCAACAAATCAATCTAGAGCAACCTTGCTCTGATACCAATTGTAAGGATCATCACAATACAGTTAGATCGATCTCGTAATGAATATGCGGAATATAGACATTACAGTAATAAGAATGAGATTGTAGAAATGAAGAAAACACAAGTAAATAAACTTCCAAATCAATAGATCTCTGATTCGTTTACAGTGCAGTAGTACAAATCAGGAAAATGAAAATATCTCTATCAAAAGTGCTGACTATTACAAAGCAAAACTTCTATTTATAAACAAGAAGAAGTTCTCGCGCGACTAGTAGTTGTCGTGCGAGAAGCAGTTTTTGCGCGATAACTCTAGGTTTTCGCGTGACTTGATCTTGATCTTCATCTTGATTTAATTTCCCGAGACTCTTAGGTTCAACCCCTACAAAAATGATTTATTTTAGGCTTTATTTTTCTTTCATTTCTTTTCTTTTTCCTCCATAAATAAACTCGAGAACACAACTTTCTTACTTTTCTTCAATTTCCTTCGTTAAAAAAAACTCTGGAGCATAACAATTTTTTTCTTTCCTTCTGATTCCTTTCTTTTCTTTCCTTAAATGAACTCGGGAACACAACGGCAAGGAGAAGGAACCCTATTTGAATTTTGAAATGAGGAGGTTGTTTGAAAGTGGCTTGTGGGTTGGGGGGATTTCAAGCATGTTGTGTGAGTTGTAACATGTGCTATAAGAGTTGCACATCTCTTAATTTTAAGAGTTTTGGGTGAAAAGACTATATTGCCCTTCCCATATGCGTATTAATATAGTATAGATATATGTATAAGGGAGGGTTCCTAAGAAAACTAATAGTCATGTAAAAACCAAAGAAAACCGCAAAAACCAAAAAAACCACAAAAACCACCAATAAAATTTAAAAGTTTTATGTTCTTTGAAATGTTAAAAGGGTATTTGAGTATCAATTACATATATGTTGAACATAAATACGGTAATGAAGAATGTTATGTGTACTTTATACTATATCGAATGGAAATTTGTTACGTATACGTATCCTATGTGTGACGTGCATGTAAACTATGTTCTAGTTTTTATTTGATCCTAACCCTTACCTATACACACACACACACACGTATATATAGAACATAGTGATCAAAAAGTCTACAAATTATGTGCTCGATTTCATTGGTTTTCTCTGGTTTCATATAACTATGTGGTTTTCTTAGGATTCTCCACTATATGTATACACACACACATGCACGCACGCACCGACTATGACATAAATAGACATGATGAAGAATAAACGAGGTTCTTAATATATCTTTGTTTAGCCTTCAATTACTTTGTATCAAATATTACCTTTTGTGAGCACGTTGAGAGTACCCAATATCCCTAATTAGAGGTGGGCATTTCGGGTTTGGGCCGTACCTGAAACCGGGTTGGGCCCAACCGGGTTTTTTGTGTACCCGGGTACAAACCCTGGTTGGGTTCACCTTTATCAATACCCTACCCGATATACCCGGTTAGGGTAGGGTCGGGTCCATAACCGGGTACAATCTGGGGTTTTTTTTGTATTATTATTAATATAATTCATTATTATTATTATTATTATTATTATTATTATTATTATTATTATTATTATTATTATTATTATTATTACTATTATTATTATTCATCATTTATTATTTTTTCAAAAAAAAAACATCAGATTAATCGTCCTGTATTTCTATAACAATATTAAAACAACTTAAAAATCCATAAATGAATCAATAAAAAATAACATAAAACTTTTATTTAAGTTATCGTCTATTGTTTATTTTCTACGAGATGCTTGATCAAATGCTAATTCTTCATCGGATATGCTTGAAGATACTCCTTCTATCTCTTCATCGTGTACTTTAGCTTCGAGTGTAATTTCGTCTTCGAGACTTGTTTGGTCTTGTATACGATCCATCGCGTCTAAGTGATCTTTTAAACAAATGCACATCTCCATTGCTTCTGGTGTTAGTCTTGTTCTCCGTAATGATATTACCCTGCCACTAAGAGAAAAAACAGATTCCGAAGCAACCGTAAAAGCTTAGACGCTTAGTAAATCGCGGGCCATAGCAAAAAGAATCGGAAATTAAGATTCTTTTTCTTTCCACCAAGCCAAAATATCGAATGCAAGATAATCTTCGGTAGTCATAGTGGAAATAAAATCCGTTCCACTATATCTACCGAGCTCACTTGTTGTGGTGTTACCCCTTTGTCGTTTTGCCATTACATCCCGAACAACATTCAACATAGTCAAAATCGGGTCTTTAACCAATGTACTAGCACTTGAGGTTGATTCCCTTGGCGTGGTTATGTTTACGTTAGGCCCATATCTATTTAAATAAAAATTATAAATTGTTTTCAAACTTTCATTAAAATTTACTTTTTCCTTGTTTGAAAAATTAGGGTTTTTGTCAGGCATATCTAAATTGTCATTTATCTCGTCTATCAAACATTCAACCCCTGCAACATTTAAAAATAGATTTAAAGCGGCGGCACATGTAAAAACATGTGGTAACTCCTTAAAATATTTTTTTTAAATTTTCTTTCTTTGGTTTTATTATTTGGCTAAACATATGATTTTAGTTTTGAAAATTTTTAAAATTCAAAGGCATGAAATATAATTCTTGAAACACCGAATAACTAATGGGATAGTAAACTCTCAATAATTTTGTTGTTGAGGTTTTAAACACCTCAAGAAACTCGGATAGACGTTGAACATTCTTCCAACCCGCATCCGGAAATGGGTCGGCTTCACCATTATCCGAAAGACTATTATGAAAAGCTTTCAAAGTGCCATTTTGTTTTAAAGCACAATCAAACATGTGACAAGTCGAATTCCACCGAGTAGGTACATCCCAATTAGGATCAAAAAATATAGATTCCGTATCTTTACAAAGTTGTTTATAATCTTGATATCTTCTACTTTTTTTAAAAAACGTCATGTAACATAAATCAAAAAGTTGTAATAAAGTTATCAACAAATTCCACAGATAGCCCTCTTGCACTACTAAATTAATAATATGTGCAACACAACGAGTATGGAAAAAATCACCGTTTGCAATCAGAAGATATTTTAATTCTTCAACCGCGGTTGTGTTGTTGGAGGCGTTACCAAATGCAATTGAAAAAAGTTTATTTTGTAAATTAAAAATAGTTATTACATTATCCAAAAAGTAAAACAAAAAGTCTCTGGTGTATGGATACGGAAAAATATCAAATGCAATTGTACGTTTCATCATTTGCCATGAATTGAGATATACCCAATGAGCGGTGACGTAAAGGTACGATTAGGGTAAACCGTGTGGAGCCGACCAAACGTCACTAGTTAAGTTTACAACGGTATTTAAATTTTCAAATAATAAAATTAAATCATTTTTTGCTTGTTTCTATAATTTTAAACAATAACGTCTAAGTGTAGTACGACTTATGTGGGTGTAACAAGGTTGAAGCGTCTATCGAATTAAGTTGGTCAACGAGGATTGTCAAAGTGACTAAAAGGTAAAGCTTCTTGAATCACAAACTTCGCCATTCGATCTCGAACCGTGTTAACATCGTTATTAAAGATTCCACTGTCTTCACCCAATTGTGTTTGTTGCGAATCCGGATTACTTTTCAACGACTTGCAAAACTTTTTGTTAATGTGTTTGCTTAAAGTCGTGTTTGAATCTTTAGCAAGTAAAGTTCCACAAAACTTGCAACGAGCCTTTACAGACCCGTTACTCAACTCAACCATATCCCAATTGCACCAAACATCCATGTTACGATTGTGTGCAAGAACATGAACGACAGTTGGAGCGTTGGCCGAATCTTGACCAACGGAAGATTGTGAGTGGGCCATATCAAGATTTAAGAGAGTGAAAGTGTAAAACGAGAGAGCAAAAGTGTAAAACGAGAGTAAACGTGAGTATTTTTTTTGCGTTTTTTGCGTATGTTTTTGAGTTTGGGACTTGGGTACTCAACCATATCAACCCACACCTATTTATACTAACCTATAAGGCAAAAAAGACCAAAAAAACGGTCAAAAATCAAGCATAACGGCTACTTTTTTTGAAAAGAAAAAAAAATGGTAATACCCGGGTACAATCGGGTCCAGGTCAGGTCGGGTACGGGAAATTTGCCAAAAACTATACCCGGTTCCTACCCCTACGGGTTTTTTCCGGTCCTAACCGGGTACACCCCCTCTTAGGTCCTACCCGTACCCTGGTCTGGGTCGGGTAAACCGGGTCGGGTTCGTACCCAGGTACAATGCCCACCTCTATCCCTAATTATCATTAACAGTACCTCACATGAGCACACAAACCCAAAATTGTTGCAAAAAACCTGAAATTCGTTTTTGAGCGTCGATTGCTTCACACTATCTCCACCATCACTTTCACAGATTCCCAGTTGTGAGTAACTGTTGCGGAATTTTGCGCCCACACCACCACTTATCACCATCGTTACCGCCCCACTCGCTAGAGTATGGTGTGTGAACCATTGGTTTGCCACTGTTTTGTTTCTTATAGTAACCAGATGATTCTCTGACCCATCACACACTAGATTTTTGGATTTAACAACTTTTATTTTGTATGAGTTTGCTATTTTCAATTTGGCTGACTGATTTTTAATTTTTATTTTTGTGGGAGTGAAGAAGTTGGTATTTAGAAATCAAAGAATTTCCTTGGTTTTACAGAAGATTTAGGGATCTGAATTTTTTTTGTTGGAAATTGAAGTTTCTTGCTATAGAAAAGACATGTTTTGCTCATGGAAGATATTGTTTGATATTCTAAGAGATCCAAGGATGATTGAATCAAAGAGTTGTGATGTTGCGATGATACCAAACGTCATGTTGAAAGCAGATGAACAGGACCTTTTTGAAGATCCAAAGAAGTCTAAAAGAATTATTAGAAAGCTAAACTATGTCACTATTACTCGGCGCAAGATTGCATTCCCATCAAGTGTGATAACATATGTCACCCCTAGAAAAGCTCACATCAGGATATGGTTTGTTACATTCTTAAATATCTAAAGGGTAATCCAGTTTGTGGCAATCTCTATCATAACCACAACCACCACATATTAGAAGGAATTATAGATGTTGATTATGATGGAGACCCACAAAAGAACACGCAGTTGTGTTTTCATTGGGAGTGATCTTGTGTCAAGAAAGAGTAGAGTGTTGTACCTTTGTGAAGCGTACTCAGAATTAGAGTACACAGCTATGGCACAGACCACTTGTGAATTTGTTTGGATTCGGAACCTACTCGGTGAAACTAGGCTTAGACAAATTAAACTAACTAATGAATGTATGGGGTGATAATCACGCAGCCATTCACATTGTAAACAACTCTAAAAGAACATTTAAATTTGACTAGTATGAAAAAGCTATTTGTTGTTGTGAGCCTCTCTGGACGAGTTTGGTAATTTGGTCAACCAACAATCAAATTATCATGAACGAGAAATGAATGTTGGTACATACATGTCTTTTGCTAGGAAGCGAAATGTCACAACTAAATACACAACACCCATTTTGTTTATGTTTTTGAAGGAAACTAAGCAAGTTAATGGAGCGGTGGGTGGTGTAGATTTGATTTAGATTACATGGGCTTCAGTCTTGAGCTTGTCTAGTAATTCGTCGACGGAAGAAAGTATAACCCCTGCCTTTCTCAGCGGGGGTGCTGTCACTTGAACAACCTCCAAATCACTTGTGGGTGCTACCTTTAACTCCTCTACACTCATTTTCTTGATGGGTTTTGATTTTGCCTTGATTATGTTGGGGAGTGTTGCATAGCGCGGCTGGTTCAGCCTGAGATCCGTGCTGCATTCGCATCACATCAGCATACGATACAATATAGTATTAGATTTAAATCAAAGATACAACTTACTTACGTGATGACTGCAGGCAAGCCTAAACACAGAGTCTCAGTGCCACCGTCCACCTCTCTATCAACTGTTGCGATGTTCTTGTCTTTGTCCAGAACAACCTTAAGACGGGAAGGTAAAGAAGCAGTGAAACTAAGTTTGATCTGTTAAGGTAGAAATTGAAGAGGGTACCTTGGACGCAAAGGTCCCCTGAGGCCAGTTTAGAAGGGCAGCGAGCATCTGGCCCGTTTGATTGCAATCATCGTCGATTGCCTGTTTGCCCAGAATGAGGAGGGCGGGGTTCTCCAGGAGCACAAGGGCCTTGAGAAGCTTGGAGACGGCGAGGGGGAGGGGGAGGGGGCTGGGGCTGGGGGCGTCCACGTGGATGGCTCGGTCTGCACCCATGGCTAGAGCCGTGCGGAGGGTGTCCACGCACTCGCCCGGGCCCACGCTCACCGCCACCACCTCCGAACCTAACCCCGACTCTTTGATCCTAAGGGCTTCTTCGACAGCTATTTCGCAAAAAGGGTTCATCGACATCTTCACGTTTCTCGTCTCCACGCCACTCTACGCATACAATCAATCAATCAACTACTCGCTTCAAACCCTAACTAATTAATTGGTTGCCTTACCTTGTCGGCTTTGATTCGGATTTTGACCGCATAGTCAACTACTCGCTTGATGGCCACCATGATCTTCATCTTCTTGTTCTTTCTTTTATCAAACAAACCCTCACCCCAATTCTATTGCTATACTATACGCCACCAACACCCACCTTATTTCCTGTCTACACCACCAACCAAATCAATCCCATACCTATCCTTTCCACGCCTCCATTTCTTCTTCTTCTTCTTTTTTTTTTTTTTTTTTTTGATTGAAAAATTTGCACATTAATAATCCAAGAAGCCCATTCTTGAGTCAACGGAGAAGCATGAGCCTAGTGACCCATCGGATGCTCAAAGTGTCATCAATGTTTCATGTTCACGTAGGGCTCTGGATTTCACCGCAAACCCGATCCCGACTCAAATAAAGATGGTTAAAACCCGGCCACCTGATCCATGGTAATAAGTGACACGTGTCTTACATTAAGGGGGTATAATTCTTACCAATCCCGATTGTTGATTGAACACACCCCCAAACGTATGAGGGGTGGCCCCTAGTGATATAACAGACTCTTTTGGGACCAGGTAAAGGGGAATGATTTTCTCATGCACAAATACACCCTGAAACTTTCTCTATTTCTCCCTTACCCCACACTTATATTTTCTAGTTACTTATTCTCACGCCAAAGGGTCGTTACAGGGAGACTTCTCCCTCTGTGAAGCCTTAACCGGTGTTGTTCGATTGTGTGTAGGTTGTTGATTAACGGAGATCAGTTGGTGGATCGAAGTTTAGTCTGGTCGAATCTAATCCGATTGAGGTTCATATTAACATTGGCGCCATCTGTATTTGCTAGCACACCTCAGAGCAATGTACTCAAACCAGCGGAGGATGTTGTAGTGGAGGATGCAAGCAGTGATGGTGGGGATGCAATCACATTACGGGGGAGGCAAACGATGCCCGCACAACAGGAACCAATAGCTCATATTTCTACAACCCCATCACTGAGTCCATCGGTCCCCCCACCCCACCCCCATGGTTTTCGCTACCTTTCCGTTCACCTCAACCCATCCAATGATAACCAATCAACCATCAATTCCCGCTTTGCCAGCTTCATTTCCTATGTTTCCAGTCCCTTCTTCCACATCCCAGCCAACGCCTTCCATGCCAATTTCAAACCCATACACTTCCCTAACACCATTTCCTGCCCACATACCATCTGTTGCTATGACTCTAGAGCAATAGTACTTCATTGTCTGGCATGAACATCAGGCTAGGGAGTTGAGACTCGCTGAACTCCGTAAACAATTGTCATACGAGGAATCTATCAGGTGTAACATCTAACTCATTTTCGAATTTTAAATCTAAACCTAAACCCATTTTGATCTTTCATACAACAGAAAAATTCATCATTAAATTATTTTATTTATTCTGATGATTCAAATGCAATAAATGTGTTATTTATTCAATTTAATCTGATTTTATAATTTATATAATAGTTTTTTATAAATTTAAAAGGTGTTATTAATAATTATGAGATTCTAGTTTTTAATTAAAAACAAATAATCACAATATTAAGATTTACAAGATTTATAAAAATAAAAGTTTTATAAATAATTAAATTAATTTTTTTAGGGTTTTATAAGTCAAATGGTTGAATAACACTTTTTACATAAAATAAAAAAACTTTTTAAAACTCCAGGGACTAAACTTGTAAATACCTTAAAACCATTTTACCCAAACCACCCACTCCCATTGACCTCCTGTTCCAGCCGAGCTCCGTCAAAGCTCCAGCGATGTGGAGCTTTCAAAATTAGACCAAATCACCTAATCGAACCATTCCTATACTCTCGTGTGGATGATTTGAACCCACGACTCACTTTATCGAAAAATTCGTTCAATTCAAACCATTCACATCGAAACCGAACTTCATTTAACAAGTTGAACCACTTCTACTCGAAATCCAGTAAATTGCATGATATACTAGAATGGAACGTAGCTGAAATCGTTGTAATAAAGATACCATTATCAAATGGTCAACAAACGTTCAAATTCTTTCAAAATCAAACCCGAAACCCTCAATTCAAAGCCATTACTCGTTCAACTTGAAACTGAATAAATCAAGTGATATAAAGTTGGGCGAAAGCTTCTAAATGATACTTTAAAACTATATGCACTTTTGTAAGATCATCTGAAGATTATGAGACTGATGCAACCAACAAGCCAGAACAACCAAGTCTTCCATGCATGCACTAAGTAACAAAGATGAACTAGCTTTGCAAGTCTTACACTCTCAAATGTGTCTAAGTGTAAGATCTTCCGAAGCTAACAATTCAGAAGGAGTTACTTCGGAAGTTTCACACTCAAACAGAAAAATATTCAAAGGGTGAAGTCTTCCGAAGCCAAACACCAGCATCTTCCGAAGCCAAAGATGAAATCTTCCGAAAATTCAGAAACAAAGTCTTTCGAAGCTGTGAAGACTGATTTCTTCAGAGGACAGAGAAAATATGCTTTCTCTGAATCAACTTTTGATAAAGCTGACACACTTTCCGCTGCCTGCTCTGATGGTTCACCTACTTTACACAAGTTGGTGAAACTCCCATGCTTTATCAAAAAGTAGGAATGGTCTTTGTCTGTAACTTACCTTACTTGTTCCTGTAGACTTTTTCTATTAGGAAAGGTCAGTGAGCTATGGCATGTCACAGTCACTAGTCAAAAGGCAATCAGCCTTTTGACTTTAGATTGATCCTGTTGTCTAGATTAGTCAAATCCAACTGTCTTTACTTGTAAGTGAAGGTTGTAGGTTGTAGTATAAAACTATCTCAGGTCCTTGTAATTTCTTTATGCTTCATAACACTTGTAAGAGAACTTGAGATCAATATACAACATCCTTGAAAACTAATCTTGTGTTGATTCTTAATTCTGTCTCTTTGATTTACTTGTGTTCTTTGGAGCATCTGTTTTAAGTTACCAGTTCCCTATTTAAATTGTTAAGTGATCTAAGATCTCTCCTCAGTGTGAAACTAAGTGGTAAGTACCCTTATCTGTTCCTGCAGTTGGTATCATAGCATTCCAGGCTCTTGATTGTAAGATCTCACCATCTTTAATCCTCTTAGCTTCACACATCACTTAACTCTTCAAATGGCAGCTATCTCTAAGGCTGATATGGAAACTGGAACTATGACAAAGTCCCCACTGATCACTCCTGAGGATTTTGACACTTGTGCCAAAGAATGGAAGGCTTCATCAAGTCTCAGGATTCCAGGATGTGGGAATCTATTGTCGATGGACCTTATGTACCATGCACCTCTTCAGCTGCTGCTGGTGTTGGAATGATACCGAAGGAGAGGGCTGACTTTTCTGATGAAGACTGGAAAAGGATTGATATTGATCAGAAAGCCATGACAGCCCTCCAAACTGCTCTTCCAAACACCATCTACAGAGGTTTCAAGAAGTGCAAGACAGCTAAACAGCTATGGGATGTACTGAAACTGATGTATGAGGGGTCCAACGAAGCCAAGGAGAACAAGAAGGACCTCTTGTAGCAGCAGTTTGAAAACTTCACCTTCAAGACAGGTGAAACCATGACTCAATAGTATTTCAGGTATGTTAAGATTGTGGATACTCTGACTGATGTTGGAGTAACTATTGAGAATACGGATATTGTTAGGAAGTTCATGTCCTCTCTTCCCAGACAATGGACACACTACAGTGTGGTCATTAAGAGGACTGAAAACCTCAAGACCCTTACTCTTACTGAGTTGTATGGGATACTCAGTGGATACCAGATGGAGATGAACATGCAAAACTCATCTGGTAACTCCAATACTCACCAGAGTTCAGCCCTTCATGTGGGTGAAAGGGATAGTAGAGAACCACAACATCATCTTATCTGCTACCCTAAAACTTCACAAAAGGGTCCTTTCATCACATTCCCAGAGACACCTAGAGAGAGCTACATCCAAGGAAGTCCCTTCCAAGAGACAAGCACCTCTCAAGCCTTTGTCTCTACTGATGAAAGTTCAAGCAACTTTCTCTTCACTCTTGAAGACCTGGATTGTATCCATCCAGATGATCTGGAATACATGGAGATAGTCCAGCAGATGGCTCTTCTCACTCACAGAGCCCATAAATTCTATAAGAGGACAGGGAGAAGGTTTCCCAGCAATGCTGCCAGTGGTAAGTTTGGACTAGACAAGAGAAAAGTGAAGTGTTACAACTATAACCAGATGGGTCACTTTGCCAGAGAATGCAAGGCACCTAAGTCAAATGGTGGCCAAGCATCATCCATGCCAAACTGCACTGAGGGAGGGCACCAGAATGAGAAGCCAAGACAGCAAGCTGCTATTGCTGTTGAAGAAGAAGGCTTTGACTGGAGCTTTCAGGCTGAAGATGCTTTACCAAACCAGGCACTCATGGCTGACCATGATGAGGCTAAGGTACTAGAACATCTTTCCTCTCCTGAATGTATTACTAAAGTGAATAGATACAGGTCCTACAACTTGGAAATAAGATCTGATATTGAGTCCTTGAATATCCTTAAAGCTGATTTTAAAAGAGCTGAAAATGACTATAAACTTAAGATAGAAGATCTAGAGAAAACAGTTTCAACTCTTAAACATGAGCAGACAAATTACAAGACTCAAATTAAAGATCTCATTACCAAGTTGACTGAATGCTAGGCTAACCTTGTGATCAGCAAAGCCCGGGCCGAAAAATGTGTTCTTGAAGAAGAGACCTTCAAGAACATCATATCCTCATCTCTGCATGCAAAAGTTAGTTATCAGAATAAGCAGGGACTGGGATCTATTGAGATAGCTCCTCCACACACTCTATTATCTGTAAGATCTCCAAGGTGTGGAACTGGTGAAGATGAGCTACCCCTATAGACCCTAGTGTTGAAGAGGATGAAGAGGAGATGGTGAGGGATGACTCTAAAGTGAGTGAAGAGAGTCAATCCAAAAAGGGTCACCATGCTCCTGAGAAGAGTAAGAAGGCTGGTATGACAAAGACAAAGAGGAAGAAGTTGATCAGAAGAGCAAAGAGAAGATCAAAGAAGGCTCAAGAGATCAAAGCCATTTTTGACTCCAAGCAGAAACAAGTGTTTATCTCTGCAGGGTTTGAAGTGGTAAAGGCTGAGGAATCAACTTCAAACTCTAGTACCAGGAGTTTTAGCACAGTTCCAACTCATTCCAGCAAAGAGAAGGCTGAATCGTTGTGTACCACTGCTACACAGTCTGAACCATCCTCCTCCAAGAGCAAGTCTCTCCCTAAGAGAATTGCTGCATCATCTGTGAAGAAGAAGCTGGAGAAAGAAAGTGTTCAAGTTCAGTCTTGCTCTCAGAAGATGACTCCCAGAAGGAAGCAAATGGAATGCATCATGTGTGATAGTACATCCCATCTGGCTAAAGATTGTATCTACAATCCTAAAAGCACTATCCACATGTTTAAAGAGAAAGCTTCTGGGAAGATGAAAGAAAAGCTAGCTTCGAAAGGAAAATCTATTTTCTTCGGAAGCTCCAAAATAAAGAAGTAGGCAAGTAAAAAATTGCCTTCGGAAGAAAATTTGGTCTCGGAAGACAGGAATGCTTCCGAAGTACTGAAGCTTGCTGCAGTGAAAGCAAGATCTTTCGAAGCTTTGAAGGTCAAGCCAAATTTTCCAATTTTGTGACCAAAAACATCACATGCTCTTCACTGAGATGAGTGCATTGTTCTCAAGCCTGGGGTGGTTATTCCTCAGGAGTACATTCTGCTCAGAGCCCCCAGGAAGGGAAACATGTACAAGATGGATCTGCAAGAAACAACTCCCTCTGGAGAAGTGTCTTGCTTTCTATCTAAAGCAAATAGTGATGAGTCTTTCCTCTGGCATAAAAGAATGTGCCATGTAAACTTCAAAAACATGAATAAATTAATTAAAAATGATTTCGTAACTGGAATGCCAAAGAAAGAGTTTAAAATTGATGACCATTGTGTTGCATGCCTGAAAGGGAAGCAGCACAAAGTGTCTCACAAGCCAAAGGAAACCAAATCCATCACTACTCCCCTACACTTGTTACATATGGATCTATTTGGACCTACTAGTGTAATGAGTCTAGGAAGGACCTCTTATTGTTTAGTGATCACAGATGACTTCCCAAGATTCACTTGGGTCTTCTTCCTTAGAACTAAGGATGAGACTCCTGAGATCTTGAAGAACTCTATTCTGAAAATTAAGAATCAATGTGATCACAAGGTCAAAATAATTAGATGTGATCAGGGAACAGAATTTAAAAACCAAATCCTTGATACATTTTGTGATGAAAAGGGTATTTCAAGACAATATAGTGCTCCCAGGACTCCTCAGCAAAATGGTGTTGCTGAGAGGAGAAACAGGACACTTATTGAGGCTGCTAGAACTATGTTGCCTGACTCTAAACTGCCTATCACCTTCTGGGCAGAGGCTGTTAACATAGCTTGCTATATGCAGAACAGAGTTTTAGTAGTTAAGACTCATGGTAAGACTCCTTATGAACTGTGACATAAAAGGAGACCATTTATTGGTTTTCTCAGAACATTTGGATGTCCTTGCACCATCTTGAATACCAAAGATCAAATAGCCAAGTTTTCTGAGAAATCAGATGATGGACACTTTGTTGGATACTCTTCTCAAGCTAAAGCTTATAGAGTATACAATCTCAGAACTAGAATCATTAAGGAGTCAGCCAATGTGACTTTCAATGAACACACACCCTGTGTGAAAGGTTTTGGTTCTGATTGGCTGTTTGATCTTGATTTAGTTACCAACTGTTTTAACTAGTCTTGTGAGAATGGTTCAGGATCTACAGATAACAGATCAGCAGAAGATCCTGATCCAAGATTTGAGCTGAGAAGACCAACCAAGAAGACTACTTCAGCCCTAATGGTAACTAACCCAGCAAGAGAAGCTTCTATCAGTATGAGCATGATAAATACTGCTGATTCATCTGAGGTGCCTTGAAATTCTAGCTCAGAGGCACCAAATCCAGGTGAAGGAACTTCAAATGCAGGAGGAACTGGAGGTGGTGACAGCGATCAAGAATTTCTTGATGCTGATAACCACTCCATTGAAGACAACAAGAATGATATCACACACTCATTAGATCAAGTTTCTCTTGATAAGTGTACTGATGTGGTGGGAGACACCTCATTGACAGATCAGAATTTCTCAAATTTAGATCTGTCTAACCAACTTGCTGTGATCCCTCAACTTCGGATCCACAAGTCACATCCCACCACAAACATCATTGGAAATGTTGACTTAGGGGTAAGAACAAGAGAACAAACTCATGACAGCCATGTTTGTCTAAATTCTTGTTTCTTATCCCAGATAGAGCTGAAGAAGGTTGATGAGGCTTTGAAGGATGGAAGCTGGATTGAAGCTATGCAAGATGAGTTGCTTTAAATCAGAAGACAGAAGGTGTGGAACTTATGCCCTCTTCCTCAAGGGAAAAGTGTCATAGGAACCAAATGGGTATTCAGGAACAAGAAGGATGATAGAGGGATTATCATCAAGAACAAGGCTAGACTGGTTGTCCAATGATACACTCAAGAAGAAGGGATTGATTACACTGATGTCTTTGCTCCAGTTGCAAGACTTGAAGCTGTAAGAATATTTCTGGCTTATGCTGCATCCAAGGATTTCAAGGTCTACCACCTTGATGTGAAATGTGCTTTCCTCTATGGGGTGATTGATGAAGAAGTTTATATCAAACAACCACCTAGCTTTGTAGACCCAGATCATCCTGATTATATCTGCAAGCTTGATAAAGCTCTATATGGACTGCATCAAGCTCCAAGAAAGTGGTATGAGACACTATCAACATACCTCTGTCAACATGGATACAAAAGAGGTACTATTGATGGGACTCTCTTCATCAAAGAAACATGAAATGACACACTGTTAGTTCAAATATATGTAGATGATATCATCTTTGGTTCAACTAATCCAAAGCTCTGTAAAGACTTTGAGATGCTGATAAAGAATCGATTTGAAATGAGTGCCATGGGGGAACTCAGTTTCTTTCTAGGAACTCAAGTGAAATAGGTTGAAGAAGGCATCTTCATTAGTCAGTCAAAGTATGTACAGGACATACTTACAAGATTCAAGATGACTGACTATAAGGTTGCAAAGACACCCATAGCCAGAAACCATTCCCTTGGTCCTGATCTTGAGGGGGAGTGTGTTGATGAACATCTCTATAGGGCTATGATTGGGTCACTTATGTACCTTACTACTAGCAGGCCTGATATCATGTTTGCCACATGTATATGTGCAAGATATCAAGCCAACCCCAAGATGTCACACCTAATCACTGTCAAAAGGATTCTCAGATACCTCAGAGGTGCTCCAAATCTAGGCCTTTGGTATCCAAAGAATTTAGACTTTAATCTATATGCTTATACAGATAGTGACTATGGTGGCTGCAACATGACTGCAAAGTCTACATCTAGGGGATATCAATTCCTTGGTGGAAGGATAGTCTCTTGGCAGTGCAAGAAGCAATCCTGTGTGTCTGCATCAACTGCTGAAGCTGAATACATTGCTGCTGCAAGCTGCTGTGCTCAAGTGCTTTGGATTCAGAATCAGATGCTAGACTATGGATTTAACTTTAAGGAGACTCCCATCCACATAGACAACAACAATGCCATCTCTATTACAAAGAATCCTATGCAGCACTCAAGGACCAAACGCATCAACATCAGGTATCATCTGATTAGGGATAATTTTGAAAAAGGATTGATCAAACTAATCAAAGTTAACACAAATGAATAATATGATGATCTGTTCACAAAGGCATTTGATGAATAGAGATTTAAATATCTTGTATCTGTTATTGGGATGATTAACTTTGAATAGATTTTCTTTAATAACTTAATCAACTTTATTTCTTAAAATCGTGTTCCTAAGTTGTCTATTAGATCACCTCATAAGCCCTGTTCTCTTTTGAAGAAAATTAACTTTTAACTGATATTCCTTAGATTATGAAAATTTCTCTTCAGAAGAACTCAAATTGCCTTCGAAAGAAATTTATGTCTTTAAATTATTAACAGCTTATCTAAGATTTACATTTGGAAGAAATTCTTGGTTATCTTCTGAAGCTTAAATTTTTATATAAGCGCTTAAATGCATTCAAAGAACAAATATCTTCCGAAAGCAACTAAGTCTCGAAAGACTTTCCAAAGCCAAATTTTCAAAATTCTTTGACATATCTTTCGAAGCTAAAACTGCATTCGAAAGCTTTGCTACAAAGCTTCCGAAGCCAAAATTGCCTTCGGAAGTTTTACAGCTTCCAAGAAACTAACTTTTTGGGCGCACTTTTTCAGAAGTAGGACCCACTTGCGGATGTCAAAGTTTATCTTTTTGTCATAACTTTGTCTCAAATCCACAACATATATCTTCTAAACGGTTCTATTTCGTCTCTCTACTCTCACTGATCCTTACCCTAAATTTACCCCCAAATTTCATCTTCTTCTTTCTTTCTTCACTGTAAAGCTTCCTCAAATTGCCAACCTTAATAGTCGCAACGACCCTGATTTTTCCATGCACCTACACAGGTAACACAATCAAGTTGCCCTATTACATTCTGAGAAGGATCCAAGCTTCTTAGATGTGTGTAGGTACCTTTCTTCGTCTCACTACTTCACCTCCCTTACAATCGATCCTTCTCTCTATGAGGATCAGTTGCTTGAGTTCTGGAGGACCTGTCAAGAGGTCACCATGGACGGGGAGAAGGCACTGTCTGCTACAGCGCAGGGAAGGATGGTTTTCATCACTCCAGCCATCATAAACACCCATTTACAGCTGGATGATGAAGTAGGTGAGCTGTCAACCATTCCTTTCAGCAGATGGGCTATGAAGGTGAATTCACAGTCAAAACCTTCAGGAAGGGGAAGGTCTCATCTCAATGGAAATACCTCCTCCATGTCATCATTCACAGCCTTTCTAACAAGCATGGAGGATGGGATCAAGTACCAGAAGACCTCTCCTTTATAGTCCATAGGATGGTACAAGGGGTCAAGTTCAGGTACTCTCAGTTTGTATATACTAATTTACTTGCAAACTTGGACTCCTTAGAGTATTACATGTTCCCTAGGTATGTTCAGCACATTCTCAACTGTGAGTTGGGACCACAGTTGAGAGGAACAGGTAATATTCTTAAAATAGGACAAATAAGGCCCGGCATCTTCAAAATCTTGAAGAAGCCAACTGTTGGCTTCTCTGGGGTAGAAACAGCCCTTGTTCCAAAAATGTTTGAGCTCATTGCTCAGGGTGACATCCTAACAGCACCAGCTAGTGATGAACCAACACCCTCTACCTCTCACCCACCTCAAACACAGCCTATCGTCACCATCACCTACAAATGAAAACACAAACGAACCCCTGCACTTGCTACTGAGCATGTGCAGGCCCCCATATCACAACCCATACAGGAGGAAGTGGAATCTCGAGCTCCTACTTCCCCTGAGGAGCAGACCACTCCCATCTTTCAACCAATCAGTGCTGACGTTTCTCATGCTCAGCCTGATGAGCTCATAACCCCATAAACAGCCTTAAGCCATCACTCTGAGTCTCAACACTCTAGTGATCAACCTTCTAGGGAAAGTTACCATCCCTAACCTCTTGATCTAAACCGCCTCATCCCCAGCTTTGACTTCTATTCTGATGAAGGTTTGGGCTTCAGTGAGTACCATGAGTCTTTCCTCTCTTCCCATACTTAAGGAGAGATGAGTACTACTGCTTCCCCTATCTCTAGCCCACATCAGCAAACCCCTACTGAGGTGGATCATCCTGAACTTATTCAGGAAATCCATATGGCAGAGGCTATCACTTTTGCAAGTGATAACATCACTAGGACCTCTACCATGGCAACCCAGCCTCTTGACACTTCTCTGGAAATTGTCATTGGGCAGGGGAAACCCAGCAACCAAGAAACCCATGCTGGTGGTGAGGAAGAAGACTTAGGTCCAATTCTCTCATCCCCTAATGATTCTACATCTGAAGATAAGGGGAGTCTGCAACACAAGGTGCACAAACTGTCACATCTTTGCACCTATTTTATTTCAAAGATAGCCCACCTGGAATCTCAGGTGACTATCTTACTGAAGAGGGTCAATGACCAGCAACTTGAGATCACCGATCTCAATGGCAAGTTAGCTGAGAGACCCATGAGGACAACTCATCCAGGTCCATAAGAACCTGTGGATGTAATGGATCAATCTCCCAGCTCACCTATGCAAGAGGGTGATACTACCAAAAAGGGGGAGAAAATTCTGACAATCACAGAACCTGGGAGTTTTTCCTAGAGTATGGACATAGAGGAATCACCATCCTCTCTTGCAGATGTTCATACTCAGCAACCTCCTCTAGACAGTGATCTACATTTGCTCATTCAACAACTGTTTGAGGAGGGAATACCAAGAGCAATGTCTACTCCTTCTGAGAACCCAATCTGGGGTTGGGGGTATGACAGAAATAGGAAAGCTCTTATGATCTCTAGAGCTCAGGGTCAACTAGAAGTTCTCAACATTTCACACCTGAGTTACTATAAAAGCATCAACTTGGTAGATCTGTCACTTGTCAACCCAAGCAATAACAGACAAGCAGCAAGATTAGTAGAAAGAATCCAAGACAGGGTGCTAGAGGAGTTTAAATTGAGATCAAAATTATATAGACAGAGGCTAGCAGGTGAAATCTTTGGTCAACTGGATGTTGAGGTAGACCCAAAGATTAGCTTCAAAGGAAAAACCTTGACTGAAGGCCCAGAGGTTGAACCTATGAACCTTGAGACAGGATCTCCCTCTGCACCCATTACCCTCAATGAAACACCAGCTGGTGATGGTGTTTCACAACCTCTCTCTGGCCAGAGCTTGACAGCTGAACCAAGAAATAAAGGCCAAAGCTCTCTCCAGCCTGAGTCACCAAAGCCTATGGTCGACAAAGGCAAAAGGAAAATGACTCCTGAGGAGACTGAGGAGGAGAAGAGAGAGAGGAAGAGGAAGCTGAGGGGAGAGAGTTCAAGTGGTTCCCCAGGGTTTATGTAAGCTGCAATCAGGGCTGCCCCCAGGCTAAACACTCAGGAAGATGAGTTAAGGGCAGCCAGGCTGAATTACCTAGGAACCAGAAACTACGACATTGATGAACTCATCTCTCTCCCCTTAGATGAGCTGAATGAACTGGCTGACACAGAGATGTCAAAGGAGAGGAGGAAAGCAGAGGATGCAGCACTGCTCCTCAAGCAAAAAGAAGAAATGAGGCTGAAAAGACTCTACAAGAACATTCCTGACCTCTCCCTAGTTCAAGAAAGTCCTGAGCCAGAGACTATGACCACTGAACAATCTCAGGTAGCAACTGAAGAAGAAAAACTAAAGATGATTAGCTACCTGAGTGCCACAGGTCTCTATCAGGCAGATGCACTTCTTCCCTTACCATCTGAGTATATATTGTTTGAATACAATAAGCAGATGGAAGAAAAATCTAAAAGAGAAAAACAAGCTGAAAGGAAAAGATTAAAGGAAGAAGCTGCAAATTTAAGGGCCATCATCCTCAAAAGCCAAAAGAAGCCTGCTGACAGACAAAGGATGATGAGCTTCTTAAAGCTGTATGGGTTCTCCGGAAGGAGGCTTGGTCCTATGTCTCTATCCACAATGGATGAGCACATTAGGGTGATCAAGCAGAAGATAAAAAGGGGAGAGTTGGTGGACTTGCATTCTCCACCAAGTCCAGCTCAACCTGAAGTTGAGGTGAAGGTTGAACCCACTGAGACAACGCAGCCTGAACCTGGAGCTGCATCTCAGCCAACTTCATCTTCTGATCCACAGCAGGGTCCTCCTCTCTCTTCTTTTGAACCTGTAAGAGAGGAGATCCCAACTAAGGGGGACTCAACTGAACAACCTGGTACTCAAGACCAATCCCCTCATCTAAAATCATTAGGGAGAAGAAAAAGGATGGCCAGAAGATCATCCTCAAAGAAGAAAAGAAGAAAGTCATCCACCTCCCAACCTCAGGATGAGTCAGAGTCCTGAGGGAGTGCATGAAGAGGTCTCTCAACAAACTCTAATCATAGTAGAGCCTCTTTCTATTGGAAGACAATATGTCATGGTCTTATGATGAAGATCAAGACAGATGGTATGTCATAAGAGATCAGGAAGGCAGGCATGTCTATTCCTCAGTAGACATGCTCAATCTTCCTTTGCATGATCTCTTTGACATGAGAAGGTTCTATATGAAGGATCCAGACCTAACGATGAAGAAAGGTATGCTGAGGATCCTGATGTGGACTATCAAAATCTGAAGAACTTCTCTGTTTTGGTAGCATCAGCCTAGGGGGAGTTTGTAAGGTCATCTGAAGATTGTGAGGCTGATGCAACAAACAAGCCAGAACAACCAAGTCTTTCATGCATGCACTAAGGAACAAAGATGAACTAGCTTTGGAAGTCTTACACTCTTAATGAGTCTAAGTGTAAGATCTTCCGAAGCTAACAGTTCAGAAGGAGTTACTTCAAAAGTTTCACACTCAAACAGAAAAATATTCTAAGGGTGAAATCTTCCGAAGCCAAAGCCCAGCATCTTCCGAAGCCAAAGATGAAATCTTCCGAAGCTTCAGAAACAAAGTCTTCCAAAGCTGTGAAGACTGATTTCTTCAGAGGACAGAGAAAATATGTTTTCTCTGAATCAACTTTTGATAAAGCTGACACACTTCCCACTGCCTGCTCTGATGGTTCACCTACTTTACACAAGTTGGTGAAACTCCCATGCTTTATCAAAAAGTAGGAATGGTCTTTGTCTGTAACTTACCTTACTTGTTCCTGTAGACTTTTTGTATTAGGAAAAGTCAGTGAGCTATGGCATGTCATAGTCACTAGTCAAAAGGAAATCTGCCTTTTGACTTTAGATTGATCTTGCTGTCTAGATTAGTCAAATCCAACTGTCTTTACATGTAAGTGACGGTTGTAGGTTGTAGTATAAAAGTGTCTCAGGTCCTTGTAATTTCTTTATGCTTCATAACACTTGTAAGAGAACTTGAGATCAATATACAACATCCTTGAAAACTAATCTTGTGTTGATTCTTAATTCTGTCTCTTTGAATTACTTGTGTTCTTTGGAGCATCTGTTTTAAGTTACGAGTTCCCTATTTGAATTGTTATGTGATCTAAGATTTCTCCTTAGTGTAAAACTAAGTGTTATGTACCCTTACCCGTTCCTGCAACTTCAAATTTCTCTTATCAAACACAAAAATATCAAGTTCAATCATCATCTTCTCATCGACCTGCAACTCAGTCGAGCACCCCTATCTAAACGATTTAAGCCAAAATTGATTAGTGGCTTCTCATCCTAAACATTTAAAGAACTTCTCGATTAATCAATTTGATTATCATCAACATTTCTACCTCGATCGGGTTCATCTATATACATATTGTTCTTGTTCGATTCTTATCAAATTAGTATTGAATCAAGTAAGTAAACTACACACACTTGGTTTAACTTAGGGGTTTAAAGCCCTAATGTTTATTTGATTATCTTACACAAATTGATGTTCAATTGGATTGAAATTAAAGCTAGGGTTCATGTCGATTTGGGGATTATTACAAAAACAATTTTTATTTCTTTTGTTACTTTTTAAAACAAGATTTGGGCTTTGGCCACCGAATTGCACTCTTCACTCATATAGTTGATGTCCCCGGTTCGAACCAGGCTTCCTCCATACTTTTTATTAAATCAATTTAGTGTGTTTGCATTGTCTTTACTCTGTCATACGATATTAGACTAATTGATAATTTTGATAATTAACAGCTATAATCAACATGAGCAATTCAGTGGTTGGAGCTTATCAACCTCCGAAGTTGGATAACAAATCTGATTCAAAACATGGAAAATCAGATTCAGGAATCATGTTAACTATACAGATTCTGATTTATGGGTGTCTGTTACTAAAGGTCCTTACATTCCACCTGCTTTAGGACTTAATTATAAAGACAACAATCAGCCCATAAGTCTGAAAAATCTATCACTTGATGATGCCAAGAAAGTCAAAGTCGACATTAAGGCCTATAGTATGCTTACTATGGCTTTACCTGAAGACCTACTGATCAGGTGTGAAGCATACAAGACAGCTAACTCATTATGGAAAATTCTTCACATTTTGTGTGAGGGAAGTGATGAGATTAGAAGCATCAGGAAGGATACCCTGTGTTCACAATATGAGACATTCCATCATATTCAGGGTGAATCCGTCCCTCAATAACTCCATAGGTTTATGCAACTTGTTACTAAAATGAATATTCTTGAATTGAAGTACAGTAATGAGGAACTGAACAAAAAGATGTTACATACCTTGCCTGAAAGTTGGACACAAATTATGTCTATGTTCAAAAATACCATTGATCTAAAGGCAATTAGACTAGATACTTTGGTAGCCAAGGTAGAAGCATTGGAGTTGGATGAGAAAAAAAGGAACAAGAGTGTTAAAGCATCAATAGCACCATACAAATTCAAAGAAGCTAAGGGTGTTGGAAGTGCTTTTATTTCCAATAAGGATGATGGAAGCTCTTGTGCTGAAAGTGATGATGAAGAAGAAGCTAGTTTCTATGCAGCAAAGACTTCTAAATCTAGCTTTCAAAGCAGTTCAAGCAAGAAAGCAAAAGGGAAAACTGATGATTCTAAAAGTTCAGCAGCAAAGGGATCATCAAACAACAAAAGCAACAACAAATCTAAGCCAATCACTATGGTTCTAGAAACAGAAGAACAGAAAGCAGCATTTGCAGCATTCAGTTCAAGCTTTCAAGCTTACTTGGGTAGTACTCTGACTCCTGCTCACATCTGCCAACAAGACCTGGAAGAACTTTATCCTGATGAAGTGGAAGATATGGATCTACAATGGCAAATGGCCATGATTGCTTACAGGGCTAAGATGTACATGAGAAGGAACAAAGGACTATTTGTTGCAGGAAGAACAACAAAGATTGGTGTTGACAAATCAAAAGTGAGGTGTTACAAATGCAATTTGTATGGACACTTCTCAAGGGAATGCAACAACAATTAGCAATCAACAACAGACACAAGACAAGCAAATCAGAGAAGCTTTAAGCAACCTCAGCTAACAAACTCATGCCCACCATCCACAAGTTCTTCAACAGGTACTAGTAACTCTAAAGAAATTGGTTTGATTATTTTGCAGGATGGAACTTGTGATTGGAGCATGTATGAGAAGGAAGTGCAAGAGGAAAATCAAGCACTGATGGCAAACTTGGAAAACAAAATTCCACCCATGGCCAGAGAGGTAAGGAACATGTTATATTCACCAACATATTTGAAGAGGTAGAGAGATACAGGGTCCATGCTCAACAATTGGCTGATAAAGTCAAAGAAATAATGATTTTAAATGAATCTCATGTAAGAGAACATAAACTGTATCAGGTCAAAATCACTTCCTTGCAAAAGGATTTAGATAAACTTGTGTCTGAAAATTATAATCTGAAAGCACAAGTTAAGCATCTAACCACCTCTTTAACCAAGTCCATGTCTGATCATGCATCTACTGAAGTGAAACTTCAGAAGTTCCAATTGTCATCGTAACAATATGAGAAACGGTTAAACTCTCATATAGAATCAAAGAACAGGTATGGGTTGGGATTTAATACTATTGCACCACCAGTAAATGATAATTACACAACACTACCTGAGTCAATGACATATAGTTTATCAAATATTTTGTGTCAAGCACCAAAACTGAATCAAAAGTTGAAAATAATGAAGTGGTAAATGGTGAAGAGACTGAAATCAGTGAAGCTGATTCATCTGAATCAGAATTTTCAAAACAAAATGAATCAGAATTTGACTTTGATGACTGTGATGATCTGGATGAGGTTAATGAGCCTAATGAACAAGAATGTGTTGGGTTGGGTAAGGGAAAGAATGTGGTAATTGAACTTATAATTCCTAAAGTTCTTAAGGAGAGCAAGCTACCTTATCCCCCAAAACAAAGAAATTTGTTAAAGACCATCTACACAAGAATTGGTCAGCTTAATGAAGGAATTCAGGAGCTCAACAAAAAGCACAAAAGTCAGTCAGCAAAAAGAACTACGGAGGAAGAAGGGAGAAACACTTCAGCAGAACACCTGCAGAAGAAGAAGACTGGTCCTCACACATCCGTAGAAAAGCAAAGGAAATTGCTCCAAAGTCAACTTCGGTAGAAGATCTGTGGAAGAAGCATTCATATGAATCAAAACGGTCATTCGTAGAAGATCTACGAAAGAAGAAAACATTTGTTGATCACAAACTGTCAAGAAAGTAAAGAAACAACAAAGAGATGTGAATCCTGAGCAACAACAAGAAGATACTTCAGCTGCAAAGATTGAAAGAATATTGAAAAAGAAGCAGAAGAAGACAGTGGAGTTTGATAGTGAAGCTAAAGAAAAATACTACAAGTGGTATGACATGTATAATCACAACACAGAAGATTGTTATTTCAGCAGCTATTGTTCCATATGTAATATGAGCAATCATATGACTTCTGATTGCTACTTCAATAAGCATTATCCTATTTGCTACAAGAAGAACCATTCTACTCAAGAATGCTACTTCAACAAGAAGAGAAAATCTAAAGTGCCAAAGAAGCAACTATCTCAGAATGATGATTCAGACTCACAATCTTCTGAGAATAAAGAATCAAAGGTCTCAAAACAAAAGAAGCAGCATCCAAAACAAAAGATGCCAAAGGTCAAGAAGCCAACATCTGTAGATGAGCAAACAAAGAAGAAGAAGGAGAAGCAACACTATCAAAGCAAGACTCCTCACAAGAAGGTAGTGTTGCAGGAAGATGAAGCCTTGTTTGATCACTTTAAACAGGGTAATCATGTACCACAGTCAAAAACAAAAGATGCTGACACTTTTTCTAACAAAATGTCATCTTTAAGTTTGAAGAAAAAGAACTCAAGGAAGAAGTGACAGAGAAAGTGACCGTGAATCAAGATCAAAGTGCTTCAAGTCCGTCTTCAATAGAATCATCCACACTCCAAACAGAACATAATGAATCAATTGAGACTAAAAACAATCTTGAGTCATCTAGGCTCATTCATGATAGAGTAACTATTCTAGATAGCAATGGTAAGCCCAAGACCATTAAGGCTTGGGCTCCACTTTCTAATTGATTTCATTATTTTTGCAGGAATATCCATGGAGGACTGACAACAAGTGGTATGTTGACAGTGGTTGTTCCAGGCATATGACAAGAAACTGTTCACTCCTCCATGATTTCAAACATAAAAATACTTCATATATGGCATTTGGTGGGGATAAGAAGGGAGGTAAAATTATTGGTGAAGGAATGGTAACAAATGGAGTACTCAAATTTGAGAAAGTTAATTTTTGTGAAAATTTACAATACAACTTACTTAGTGTATCTCAAATTTGTGATCAAAATTATACCACTTTATCTGATAACTCTTTTGTTACATTCTTAAGCCAGGTTTTCAAGTCCTAGCAGATTGGATCATTCTTAAAGCGCCAAGAAAAGGAAACACTTATGTTTTGGATATGAACAACACCTCTATGACAAGCAATGAAACCTGCCTAATTTCTAAATCATCAGAAGATGACGTTCAACTGTGGCATAGAAGGATGGTTCATTCAAACATGAAGAACATTAATAAGTTGGTCAAACATGACTTAGTCATTGGCCTTCCCAAGAAAGAATTTTATTGTTCAAATCATTGTTCATCATGTTACAAAGGAAAACAACATAGGGTGTCACACAAGTCCAAAACAATCAACACAAACATAACACCTCTTAAAATGTGGATCTTTTTGGTCCAACCAATGTTTTGAGAATTGGTAAAAGGCAATACTGTTTTGTGATTGTTGATGATTTCACTAGATTCACATGGGTCTTTTTCTTAAAACATAAAAGTGAAACATCAGAAACATTAATGGAGTTTATCACTAAGATTGAAAACCAACTTGATTTAAAGATCAAAATCTTAAGAAGTGGTAATGGATCTGGATTTGTTAATTATGTTTTAGATTCCTTTTGCAGGAACAAAAGCATAGCAAGACAATTCAGTGCACCAAGAACTCCACAACAAAATGGAGTTGCTGAAAGAAGAAACAGGACTCTAATTGAAGCAGCAAGAACAATGCTAGCTGATTCACAGTTGCCTATCACATTTTGGGCAGAAGTAGTGAACACAACATGCAATGTTCAAAACAAAACTTTAATTGTTAAAGAACATAATAAAACACCTTATGAACTTTTGTTTAAAAGAAAACCTTTTATAGGCTATCTTAGAGCTTTTGGGTGTCATGTGTCAATTTTAAACACCAAAGATCAATTAGGAAAGTTTGATAAAAAAGCTTATGATGGTTTCTTTGTTGGTTACTCATCAACATCTAAATCATATAGAGTATACATTCCTTATCACAATATTGTAAAGGAAACACCTAATGTATCTTTTGATGAATCCTTATTTCCAAAATCTGTAAAAGGTTCATCTTGGTTGTTTGATATAGATGCATTAACAAATTCATTTAACTCTGGTTATTTGAATGTTGCAGGTCCTGCAGATACATGCTATCCTTATGTACCTCCAAGTTTGAGCGAAGTGTCATTGTCAGCTGATCCTCTATGATTACCCCACACACGTAGTTCAAATGTTGCTAATATAGGCACTTCATCGCAAACAAGCAATGAAAACACTAAGGACATGGATTTTCAACTTCAGCAGAAGTCAACAATGCATCCGTAGAAGTTCCTCACATATGCGTAGATGTTCTATCTACTTCCGGAGATGCTTCATTACCTTCAACTGAAGTTCCAAACTCATCAGAAAACATTCAAACAACATTCACATCTGCAGATCAACAAACTCCTACATCCGTAGTTGTTCCTGTAGCTGCTGCGGAAGTTGTAACTACGTCTACCGAAACACAAAATCATGAATATGGAGTTCATTCAGCATCAGAAGGCCAAAATGAGGAGGATCTTCATCACTTTGTTGATTCTCCATCTCAGCTGGGTCCATCTCCATCAACTAGCATTACCAACTTGGAACATCCATTCCAGTTGAATCAGTACCAAAAACAAGAATTCATAAGTATCGTCCTATTAAAAACATTATTGGTGATCTTACTAAAAGAACCACAAGAAGTCAAGGGGGAGCTGCTGATATCTATCTGTTCTCCTGTTTTCTTTCACAAGTGGTTCCAGCCAACATAACTGCAGCATTGAAAGATAATAGCTGGATTGAAGCAATGCAAGAATTACTTTAGCAATTCAGAAAACAAAAAGTCTGGAATCTAGTTGATCTTCCTGAAGGCTAATATCCAATTTTCACAAGGTGGCTTTTCAAGAACAAACTAGATGACAGAGGTATCATTGTGAAAAATAAAGCAAGGCTGATAGCACAAGGCCATACTCAAGAAGAAGGGATAGACTATGATGAAGTTTTTGCTCCTGTTGCCAAGATTGAAGCCATTAGAGTCTTTCTAGCCTATGCATCACATAAGAAGTTCATAGTTTACCAGATGGATGTAAAATGTGCCTTCTTATATGGTAAAATTGATGAAGAAGTCTATGTTGCCCAACCACCAGGCTTTGAAGATCCTGATTATCCACACAGGGTATTCAAGCTTGACAAAGCTTTGTATGGTCTTCATCAGGCCCCAAGAAAATGGTATGAAACATTATCATCCTTCTTACTCAAGCAAGGTTACAAAAGGGGCACAATTTATCAGACTCTCTTCCTGAAACATGATCATCAAGATCTCTTAGTTGTCCAAGTCTATGTGGATGATATCATCTTTAGATCAACAAACAAGAGATTGTGTGAAGAGTTTGAATGTTTGATGAAATCTGAGTTTCAAATGAGTTACATGGGAGAATTAACATTTTTCCTTGGTTTGCAAATTCATCAGAAACCAAATGGCATTTTCATCAATCAGGAAAAGTATGTAGATCAAATCTTGAAGATGTACAACCTTGCTAATTCATCTTCATGCAAAACACCAGCATCAACAATATATAAGATTGTACCTGATCCTAAAGGGAAGTCAGTTGATCAAAGATTATATAGATCTATGATAGGATCTTTAATGTACTTAACTACGAGCAGACCTGATATAATGTTTGTTGTGTGTGTTTGTGCTAGGTATCGATCAGACCCCAAGGAGTCACATATGAATACAGTGAAGAGGATATTTAGATACCTCAAAGGGAAGCCAACTCTAGGACTTTGGTATCCCAAAGAAGGAGAATTCAACCTCTACTCATATTCTGATACTGACTTTGGAGGGTGTAACAACAACAGAAAATCCACAGCTGGTGGATGCCAATTCATAAGACCAAGACTTGTTTCTTGGCAGTGCAAAAAGCAAACAAATGTATCAGTATCCACAGCTGAGGCTGAGTACATAGCTGCTTCAGCTGGTTGCTCTCAAGTTTTATGGTTGCAAAACCAATTACTTGATTATGGTTACAACTTTCTTCAAACACCAATACATATTGATAACTCGGCTGCTATGTTCATCACTGCTAATCCAGTGCAACATCGTAAAACAAAACTCATAGAATCAGATATCATTTTTTGAGAGATGGTTCAGAAAAAGGATACAACAAATCAGCTTGCTGAGTTATTCACTAAAGCCTTTGACTCAGTGAGATTTAATTTCTTAATTGAGTCCTTAGGCATGATCAACTTAGATTAAATAATCAACACAAAGAAAAGCATGATCTGTCCTTAAATTTCTTAATATAAAAAAGCCAAAAACATTCATAAAACATATAAAATTCCAAAAAAATATTGTCTTAGTTTCATGTTTTCTTGAATAAGAAGTTCACGTCATAGGAAATGATAGTACACTATGCCTTTGCTTTATTTCCTGAGTTTTATCACACAATAAATACTGATCAGATGTGACTTGATATGTGAGTAGGTTCAGCTTGAGTGAAATCTATACGAGTTCATGCATAACGTTTGCCAAGGTGACAAATTGTGGACAATTCCATTTAAAGGAACTTATAAATCATATCAGCATTAATAAGATTTCAATGAAATCTTAAGATAGAGCTTATAACTTAAAGAACATAGTTTTAAGTGTGAAAAAGTGATAAATTGACTCATAAACGAAGGACAAATTCTAATGTGAATTGAATGTGGAGTCCATATTTTTCTATCTTTAATTAGCACCAAAACATGATAAACAGCATGACAAGTTGAAACTACACTCTTGCTTGAATTTATGTGGATCATAATACTTGCAATCAACACTAGATCTATGTATTCTATCATCAAACAAAACTGGTTTAGGAAGTTGCTTAGGGTCATAGTATGATCTCATTGTATGATGTAAATGCTTGTAAATTAGTTTAAGCTTCTGCTTATAAGCAAAAATACAAAAAGATTTTGTTTTTGTTCTTTTATTTACTAATAAGTTTGATAGATAATTACTTTTCATGCTATTCTCTTAATAAATTTTTTATAAATGCATAAGTTCATCATTAATCATAAATTTAGGGGGAGTAGTAATCAGTATGAAAATCTGAGTTTAATGTGTTTTATTTTTAAATGAAGAAAGTTGGATCTTGAGCACTAACTTGGCTGCAGGAAATCTGAAGTTTTTAACTAAATATCTATTTTGCACATTTGCCATAAAGCAGAGTTAACAAGGTCCAACAGCAAACAACAAATGATTTAACAATATGTTACTATCATACATCAAAAACATTTGCTTCGAAAGAAAATTTTTATCAAAATTAACTTCGGAAGAAAAACAAACATTTTCTTCGGAAGAAAAACAAACACTTGCTTCGGAAGAAAATTTTATCAAATTAGTTTAGGAAGAGAAACAAACATTTGCTTCGGAAGAAAATTTTACCTTCGGAAGAATTAACAGAACATAAATTTTGTCTTCCGTAGATGTGCTGGGGAAGAATAAAATTAAAACAAATCAAAAAGTGAAGGTTTTACGTTCCGTAGGTGATCTACGGAAGAATAAACCTGTGGATAACCATGGATGGGTAAAGAGGTATATGGGACCCATAACATTAAATAAGAGATTTTTAAATTGTTTGAGAGAGTATTAAGGATACATTGAATGTTGGTATGTCTATTCACTTTTTCAAAACACTTTTGCAGGCCTAGGAAAACTCTCTTACCCATAAACCCCTTTATCACTGAAACATTCAAAATTTTCATTCCATACAACAATCCTCACCTAAATCACCTCTCAAACAACATCAAAATGGCCAATCGATTCGCAAAAGAGCATAATGTCTGTGCTTTTCTTAATCCAGAGGATTCAGTAGCCAATGCATGCGGAGATATTATCAGATATCTAAGAAGATCAAGATTTTTCTACGCTTTATCTGTGGATCCTGTCATCTATCAATCGCACCTTATCAAGTTTTGGAACTCAGCCAGGATTAAGGTAGAAAATGATGATCGGGTGATTTATGCTACAATCAAGAATGAAGAGTTAAGAGTGGATGAAGGAACCATTAGGAGGGTGTTGGAGTTCGGAGAGCAAGAAGAAGGTCATCCTGATGTATTCGAACATGAATACATACAGAAGGTATTTCACTTAATGGGGTATGACGGTGACTATCGAAATGGTGAAATCAAGAAGGGGAGGTTATGCAAACACTACAGATTTTTGTGCCACACGTACTTAAAATGCATGTCCAACAGGAAGTCTGGTTTGGATAGATTCTCAAGGCACATCTCATTAGGAATTATTGGTATATTTGAAGGGGGGACGTACAATTATGCTAAGTACATTCTGGGAAGTTTATGTGACCACATCAGGGTGGAGAAGGAAAATAAGATATATATGTTTCCAAGGTTTCTTCAGCTGATTATTAATGAAGCAATGCCCAACATTGAACGAGAAGGTGAAGTGCTTGTTCAAGCTCACCTAGGAAGGTCTGCGGTCAACAAGATCACTAAGCAAGATCAAGGAGAAAAAATGGAGATGTTTGCTCATGTAGTAGATGAGAATGCTCACATTCCTCAAGAACTTCTATACATTGATGATCAGCAACAACAAACATCATCAGCTAAATCTTTTGATCAACAACAACAACAATCTCCACTAGTTGAATCCCCTGAACCACAACATCAAGAACCCAATCCTCCTTCACCACCATCCTTTACCAACATACCGTTATCACCACCTGTCCATATCATCTCACCACCAAGTGAACACACACAACCACTATCTCCTTCACTTTCTCAAACATTATTAAACTCTGCTGAAACAGAATTGTTCTCATTTGATGACTTTCAACAATCTCCATCACACCCAACAACAGAACCAACTTCCTCACCCAAACCTACTGAACCAATCTCACCTAATGAAAGTCCAACTCACACTGAACCAGTCAATCTTGATGAGGATGATGAGCATGATGCTATGAATAAGGGTGCTACAGAAGAGTTTTGTTTAGATGTAAAAGGGGAGAATGATGAAGCAGTCGAACAACCAGATAAGAGTAACTACATTGACATAGTTGTTCATGATGAAAATGATCTGAGAGATGAAGAGATAGATGTGAGCAAAAGTTATCTGGTGGCCAAATACAACAATCTTATTATCCAAGGCAATAAAAAGTTAGAAAAGTTGAGAAAAATAAAAAGGGAGATAATTGAGAAAGATGAGACAATCTCAAAGCTAGAAGCTACAATCAAGCAGTTACAAGAGGAGACTGAATCTAACAATGAAGTGATTGACTGGATGGATCAGAATGCAACTTAATCCTATGAATCTTTTGAGAAAGAAAAACAAGAAAAGAAGAAAGCAATGGCTGAGCTCAACAATGCACTACAAACTATCTCTGAGCTGTTGGATCTGCTGAAAGCCAAAGATGTGGAGATAGAAGGATTAAAGAAGAAAGTGGCTGAATAAGAAGGAGTTAGCCTGCAAAAGCCAATCAAAGAAACTGATGTCTTTTCCATGATCAAATCAAGGAACCAACAATAAAATATCATAGGAAAAGAAATTTGGGAAAAATTATAGAAGAAGTTACACAACTTGGAGATACCCCAAAGAAAGCAAGAACCATCTCTACTGAGCACACTCCATCAGTGGATCTTTCTACTCTCAAGCCAACTGAACCTGATGAAGAAGAAAGTGATGCTGAATGGATAGATCTAACAAAAGATGAGTCTCAAGAGGATGATGAAGAAGCAGGATCTGATGAAGAGCTATTATCCACTGAAGATATCTTTGAGGAAAGAGCCCAATCCTTAATGTTTATGGATCTGATAAACAATGGACTCCCATATGACATGGTTGAGAAGATGAACATGGCTGAAATGATTCAAGTACTAAAAGAATTTGATGCTGCTAGATTAATTCTGCCAGTATGCAATTATGAAACATTCTCAAAGTTCAAGGCCATTAAAAAGATAAGAAAAGATTTGGGTCACTGTGACCCCAAGAAGCTGACAAAATATAACATGACTTGCTGGTTGCAAAGTCACAACTATGGGTCTCATGAGCTTAAGAGAAGATCGATGGGAAAATTGAGAGCCATGATGGAATATGTAATGAAGGTTGAGCTAGACACTGGTGTGAGATTTAGAACCGAAGTTCCAAATCCTGCTTACAAATAATAATCAAAACAAACTCATGCTGAGCCAATAGTTGTAGAAAGAAAGGACATGCACAGAGGAAAAGAAAAACTTATCACAGAGCCAAGGGATGTAATCCCCAACAAAATCTGGCCTCTGGGAACCGCTGTGAGAGAAATAACTGAACAAAAATCTTCTCTGATCCAACTTTTTGAGCACATGACCACCCCAAGATCAGCAGAAGAAAACAAAATTAGAGCATGGAAGTTTGATTCTGAATGGGATTGTGCTATGATAAAGAGAGCATCTGGGATGGTGCAATATTTTCATTGGATAGAGACAATCCTATCACTCCCAGATGCAAACCTGTAGTCTCTGCAAAAGATCCCCGTCATCAATTACCCAATCAGTCCAAGGGGAAGAGACTTTCCTGTGCTGATTGCAAAACTCAGGAGCAAGTTTAAAGGTGATGTGTTAAAGGAAGAAAAGAGAGAAGATTTTGAACACAATCAAAGAAGACAGAGGCAGAAAAGGTCTTATTCCATCTCATCTCACTTAGTTGATGATGAATTTTTTAGAAGAGTTGGATATGAAAACAAAACTTCAGCATATGTAAAGAGCATTAAAGGAAATCAGTACTCATTCCCTATCACAGAATGGGGATATGTGGAGAGAACAAAAGAGCATGTGCTACAAAGGAATGATCCTCAGAAGAAATCATCTAGCATAAGACTATTTGACCTAATGGAGATTAAACGCCTTCATCCAAGCTACACATCCTATCTCCATGATAAGTATTTTCCAAAATTGAATGATAAAGTAGCTCAAGATGACTTATGCTTATATGTCCATGTCATCCAAGTGATTAACAAGCTGAATGCTAAAGCTGACAAAAGAAGAAGATTTGAAGCAGGTCAACTTATAGAATTTGACATTCCATCAATCACTGAGCTCAGAATATCAGAACAAGATGAATTAGAAGTGGTTTCAATTAATAGTGTAGTGGCAACACTGACCATTAAAGAGGACATCCTTAGACTTAATTACAAAACATTAGAAAATGAAGAGAATGAAGATCAAGCATTTATATGATGATCAAAAGAATGCAATTGATTACTTCTACACAAGAATTTTAAGAAGAGTTTAAGAATTGAGAGCTCTGAACCGATGATTACAAGAATCTAAACCTAAGGGGGAGTATTGTTAGGTCTAGATCTTTTGTATAGGTTTAGATGATAAATCATTTCTTGTAATGAACTTCTGTAATTCTTTATTATTTTGTAATGCATGAAATATATGTTAACCCAAATATTATTTGTGTTGATTTTATGTAATTGCAGGAAAACATCATACTTGGTCAATTTGGAAAATAGACTAAGTGAAAGAACTCCTGCGGATGAACAAATTGTTCCTCCATAGATATTTTGTGAAACAAAGAACAAGGAATACACATCTGTAGATCTCCTGCGAAAGCTCAACATCTATTGAAGAACAAGTTCTAAAGTCAAGTTGATGCTGCTACGGAAGAAGGAAGTTGGCTGTTGAGGATGAAGTTAAAGAATAAAGGACCAAACTACTATGGAAGACCAAACTCCTACGGAAGACCAACTTCCTACGGAAGAACAACTTGCGTGAGCACTCATCAAGTACTAACACATTATCAACAAGTAGCTGCCTGAAGTGATGTCATCAAGTCAATATTTACGAAAGACTAACTTTATGTGAGAGGACTTAGGATGTCATATTAGGAATGTTACAGCTGTAACTTATCACAATAGGAAAGTCATAATTTCCATTGTTAAATCCCTCTCCCGCTAAAAATAAGGCATGGATCCACACTTTTAGGAGAGTTTGTTAGGTTATTGAAGGAGATTGATACAACTATAAAGAGACATATTCTTAGTTTCGAGATCAATCAATCAATCAATCAATCAATCACTCAAGAAAAATAGCAAAACAGCAAGAACATCAAGAACATCATTGGAGATCACAAGATCACCAGAGCATCATAGCAATTGTATTCGATTATGTTTTAATGAAAAACAATTGAAACAAATCTTTTGTTGCATTATATTATTCTACTTTCAATTTGTTTTATATTTTGTTTGCCTATTTCAATTTCACAAACAATTAAATTAAAAATCAAATATTGATAATTCTGCGATCTTTATTTGTTCAATCAAACTGATAATTCCTTATTCGATCCTTGGATACCATGACAAAATCTCCACTGATCACTCCTGATGACTTTGATACTTGGTGCCAAAGAATGGAAGGCTTCATCAAGTCTCAAGACAACAAGATTTGGAGATCTGTTGTCTTAGGACCTCACATTCCAGGCACCTCTTCAGCCACTGCTGGAGGTGGGATGATTTCAAAGAAAGTGGTTGACTATTCTGAGGAAGATTGGAAGAAGATTAATACAGATCAGAAGGCCGTGACCGCTCTCCAAAATGCTCTTCCAACTCTATATATACAGAGGCTTCAAGTGCAAAACTGCTAAGCAGCTTTGGGATGCGCTGAAACTCATGTATAAGGGGTCTAACAAAGCTAAAGAAAACAAGAAGGACATTATAAAGCAGCAGTTTAAGAACTTCACCTACAAATCAGGTGAAGCTATAACTTAACAATACTTTAGGTATGTTGAGATTGTAGATACTCTCACGGATGTTGGAGTTAAGCTTGAGAAAAAGGGACATTGTGAGGAAGTTCATGTTCTCTCTTCCCAGATAATGGACTCACTACTGTATGGCCATTAAGAGAACTGAAAACCTCTCCACCCTTACTCTTATAAAGCTGTATGGTATCCTTAGTGGCTACTAGATGGAGATGAACATGCAGAATCCATCTAGAAACTCTTCTAGCAATCAACAGAGTTCAGACCTCCATATGGTTGAAAATGATAGTGGAGAACCATAAAATCATCTTATCTACGATCCTGATAACTCACAAAAGAGCCCTTTATCACCATCCCTAAGACATCAAGGAAGAGCTACATCCAAGGAAGCCTATTCCAAAAGACAAGCTCATCCCAAGCCTTTATGTCTGCTGATTAAAGTTGTGGCAACTTTCTCTTCACTCTTGAAGACTTGGATTGTATCCATCCAGATGACCTGGAGTATATGGAGATAGTCTAGCAAATGTCTCTTCTCACTCATAGAGCCAAGAGATTCTACAAGAGAATCAGAAGAAAATTTCCCAGCCATCAATGCTTGATTTGGAGAAACATCCTCTACCTGAAAGCTCCAGTGAAAGCGTCCCTCTTCAATAGCAACAAAAGCTTGTAGTTTTTGTTGGCTTGGTTTCTCAGATCTAGGAGCTACATCAGTGTAGTTAGACCTGGATTATGCTTGGCCACCATCAGTCCTTGGTGTCTTGCACTTCCTAGTAAAGTGTCCCATCTAGTTATAGTTGTAACACTTCACTTTGCTTTTATCCAGTCCAAACTTTCCACTGGTTGCATTGTTGGGTTCAACTGAGATAGCTCCTCCACACACATTACTATCTGTATGATCTCCAAGGTGTGGAACTAGTCAAGATGAGTTGCCCCTCATTGACCCTATCCAAGAAGAGGATGAAGATAAAGAGGAGATAGTGAAGGATGAACCAGTAGTGAGTGAGGAGGATCATCCTAAGAAGGGTCACTATGCTCCTGGAGAGAAGAAAGAACCAAGGATGGCCAAGTCAACTAGGAAAATTTGATCAGGGCAGCCAAAAGAAAGTCAAATAAAGCCCAAGAGATCAAAGCCACTTTCAACTCCAAGCAAAAACAAGTTTTTATGTCTGCTTGATTTGAGGTGGTGAACACTAAAGACTTAACTATGGACTCTAGTACTAGGGGTCCTAGTTCAAGTTCAAACCATCCTGGTGAAAAAAAGAAGTTTGATCAAATGTGCACCAATACTTCATAGACTAAATCATTCAGTTCCAAAAGCAAGCCTCACCCTAGGAAGCCTGCTGCATTATCTATGAAGATGAAGAAGGAAGTGGAAAAAGACCAAGCTCAACCTTCTCCTCAGAAGAAGACCCTCAAAAGTATGCCAGTTAAATGCATCATGTGTGGTGATGCTACTCATTTTGCTAAGGATTGCATTTATAATCCCAAGAGTACCATCCACATGAACAAGAAGAAGACTTCTGAGAGGAAGAAGAAGAATAAGACAGCTTTGGAAGGAAAAACATTTTCCTCCGAAAGCTCAAAGGTGATCAAGAAGAAGATAGGTGGAAAATTGCCTTCGAAAGAAAATTTGGTCTCGGAACAAAGGAATGCTTCCGAAGCACTAAAGTCTACTGCAGTGGATGCAAAAGCTTCTGAAAGTTCAGTCTCCAAAACTTTCGAAGTTATCAAAACTTCTGAAGATGGTGTGGAAGATGAAGGAAGGCCATGTGACTAAAGTTTCTTCATCAACAACAACAAAGGATCCTCAAACTTGCATATAGGATCAATAACTGTTGAACTATCTTCAGTTCATCTTGATGAGCCCAAGACCAGCAAGGCTTAGGTTTTCAGATATAACTAACCATCTCTTTTTCATGTGTAGGAATCGCTAAAGACCAAAAGAAATGTATGGATCATTGATAGTGGTTGTTCAAGGCACATGACAGGCAATGGCTCTTTGCTTCAGAACTTTGAGAAAATTGATGGAGAGCCAGTTGCTTTCAATGGAGAATTAGGTAGTTACATCACAGGAAGGGGCAGTGTCATAAATGGTAAGCTCAGTGTTGAGAAGATAAACTATGTTAAAGAGCTTGGATACAATCTTTTGAGTGTATTTCACTAAGCATGAGTGCATTGTTCTCAAGCCTGAGGTGGTCATTCCTCAAGAGCATATCCTACTCAGAGCCCCTAGGAAAGGGAACATGTACAAGATGGATTTACAGGAAACCTCCCTATTAGGAGAAGTTTCTTGCTTTCCATCTAAAGCCAATAGTAACGAGTCTTTCCTCTAGCATAAAAAAATATGCCACGCAAACTTTAAGAACATGAATAAATTAATTAAAGATGATTTGGTAACTAGAATGCCAAAGAAATAGTTTACAAGTGATGACCATTATGTTGCATGTCTGAAAGGAAAGCAACATAAAGTGTCTCTCCAGTGTGATGAGTCTAGGAAGAACTTCATATTGCCTTGTGATTATATATAACTTCACAAGATATACTTGGGTCTTCTTTCTTAGAACTAAGAATGAGACCCGTGAAATCTTAAAGAACTTCATTCTAAAAATTAAGAATCAATGTGATCACAAGGTCAAGATCATAAGATGTGATCAAGGAATTGAATTCAAGAACCAAATCCTTGATACATTTTGTGATGAATAGGGTATTACAAGACAATATAGTGCTCTTAGAACTCCTCAGCAAAATGGTGTTGCTGAGAGGAGAAAGAGGACACTTATTGAGGATGCAAGGACCATGCTCTCTGACTCTAAACTGCCCATCACCTTCTGGGTAGAGGCAATCAACACTGCCTACTATGTGCCGAATAAAGTTTTAGAAGTCAAAACTCATGGTAAGACTCCTTATGAATTATGGCACAAAAGGAGACCTTTTATTGGTTTCCTCAGATCATTTGGATGTCCATGTTCCTTCTTGAATATCAAAGATCATATAGCCAAATTTGCTAAGAAATCAGATGATGGACACTTCATTGGATACTCTTCCCAAGCTAAGGCTTAAAGAGTATACAATTTCAAAATTAGAGTAGTTGAGGAGGCAGCCAATGTGACCTTCAATGAGCACACTCCTAGTGTGAAAGGTTCTGGTCCTGATTGGCTATTTGATCTTGATTTAGTTACCAACTATTTTAACAAATCCTATGAAGATGTTTCAGGATCTATAGGTAACATATCATCAGGAGATCCTGACCCAAGATTTGAGCTGAGAAGATCAAATGATAGAATTTATTTAGATTCAATGGTAACAAACCTTGCAGATGCAAATTCTGTCAGCACAACCATGACAAACTATTCAGCTGATATATCTGAGGTGCCTATAAATTCCATCACAGAGGCATAAAAATCAAATGAAGGGGTTTCTAATATAGTAAGAGATAGAGATGGTGAAAGTGATCAAGAATTTCATGATGCTGACAACCTCTCCACTGAAGACAACATTAATGATGTCACACACTCATTGGATCAAGTGTGTTGATGTGGTAGGTGATACTCAATCACATATCTAAATTTCACTAATTTAGATCTATCAAACCAACTTGCTATGATTCCTCAATTGAGAATCCACAAGTCCCATCCAACCACAAATATCATTGGAGATGTTGAGAATGGGGTGAGAACTAGAGGACAAACCCATGACAAAAATGTGTGTCTATACTCTTGCTTCTTGTCCCAGATTGAGCCACAGAAAGTTGATGAAGCTTTGAAAGATGGAAGTTGGGTTGAAGCAATGTAGGAGGAGCTGCTTCAATTCAAAACACAATAGGTTTTGAACCTATGCCTTCTTCCTCATGGGAAGACACCAATAGGTACCAAGTGGGTTTTCAGGAATAAGAAGAATGATATAGGACTTATCATCAAGAACAAGGCAAGACTAGTTATTCAAGGGTACACTCATGAATAAGGGATTGACTACATAGATGTTTTTGCTCCTGTGGCAAGACTTGAAACTATAAGGATATTCCTTGCTTTTGCTATATCCAAGGATTTCAAGGTCTACCAACTTGATGTCAAGTGTGCATTTTTATATTAAGTGATAGATGTGGAAGTGCATGTTAAGAAACCACTTGGCTTTGTAGACCCAGACCCAGATCATCCTGATTATTTCTACAAGCTTAACAAAGCTCTTTATGGGCTGCATCAAGCTCCAAGGAAGTGGTATGAAACTTGTCCAACATGGCTATAAGAGAGGTACTATTAACAACACACTCTTCATTAAAGGAACAGGGAATGACTTAATGCTAGTTCAAGTTTATGTAGATGACATCACCTTTGCATCAACTAACCCAAAACTCTATAAAAGACTTTGAGAAACTAATGAAGAATAGATTTGAAATGAGTGCCATAGTAGTAATCAATTTCTTTCTAAGAATTAAAGTGAAGCAGGTTGACAATGGGATCTTCATAAACCAGTCAAAGTATGTGCAAGACATCCTAACCAGATTTTATCTGACTGATTGCAAGGTTGCTAAGACACCCATAGCCAGAAACCATTCCCTATGACCTGATCTTGAGAGGGAGTGTGTTAATAAACATCTCTACAGGGCTATGATTGGGCCTCTTATGTACCTCACAGCCAACAGGTCTGATATCATGTTTGCCACATGCATATGTGCAAGATATCAAGCCAACCCCAAGATGTCACACCTGGTTGCTGTCAAGAGGATTCATAGATACCTCAAAGGAGCTCCTAAGCTGGGACTTTAGTATCCAAAGAATTCTGACTTCAATCTGTATGCATATACAGATAGTGACTATGGTGGCTGCAACATAACTGCAAAGTCTACATCAGGGGGATGTCAATTCCTTGGTGGAAGGATAGTCTCATGGAAATGTAAGAAACAATCCTGTGTGTTTGCATTAATTGCTGAAGCTGAATACATTACTGCTGCAAGCTGTTGTGCTTAAGTGCTTTGGATTCAGAATCAGATGTTAGACTATGGATTCAACTTCAAGGAGACTCCTATACACATAGGCAACAACAATGTTATCTCTATCATAGAGAATCCTGTATAGCACTCAAAGACAAAGCACATCAATATTAGGTATCATTTCATAAGAGATAATTTTGAAATGGGATTGATAAAACTGGTCAAAGTTCACATAAATGAACAATATGCTGATCTGGTCACAAAAGGTTTTGATGAACAGAGATTTAAGTATCTTGTGTTAGCTATTAGGATGATTAACTTTGAGTAGATTTTTTTAAATTAATTTCAAGATTACTTTTTAAATATGTGTGTCTGAAGTTGTTTATATCATTACTCATATAACCCTTACCTTGGGAGAAAATTTTTCCAAATGATATTTCTTAGAGTTTTGAGAATTAAAGATATATTTTCTTTCGAAAGACATTAAGTTGACTTTGGAAGAAAATTATATCTTCAAAACTAATAACTACTTACTAAGAAATTTACCTTCGGAAGAAATTCTAATATATCTTCCGAAGCTTAAATATGCTTCTAAGTACTTATATGTTTTAAAAGACAATTTTCTTCTAAAAGCAATTAAGTCTCGGAAGCCTTACTCATCCTTTGAATAAAACTTCTGAAGTTTAATATCTTCTGAAACAAAATATGTCTCGAAAGCAAAATGACCCTAAGTATTTTTCTTCCGAAGCAATTCTTGTCAAACTAAGGAATATCTTCCGAAGTCAAATTGGCTTCGAAAGTTTTCTCAAAACTTCCGAAGACAAATTAGCTTTGGAAGATTTTCTACTTCTAAGATAACTACCTTTTTGGGCAATTTTTCAAAGGTGGGAACGACATCCGGATTTCAAAGTTTATCCTTTTGCATTAACTTTATCTTAAATCCAACCATATATATAGCCTTATAACAGTTTCCCCTTTTTCTTCTTCCTCTTCATTTGTAAACTTCTAACCCTAAGTTCACCCACAAACCCTCTTTGTTCTTAACTTTCTTCATCCCAAAGCTATCTCAAATGGCCAACCCTGAACCGCGAAACCAGCCAGATTTCTCCATGCACCTTCACAGGCAACATAACCAGGTTGCTCTGTTATCATCTGAGAAAGATCCTAGTTTCTAAAACATTTGCCGCTATCTTACTCAATCATCCTACCTCACTGCACTCACAATAGACCCTCCACTGTATGAAGAACAACTGCTGGAGTTCTAGAGTACCTGCCAAGAGGTGATCTTGGATGGTGAGAAGGCATTGTCTGCATCAACACTCATCTCAGGCTGGATGATGAAGAAAGCGAGCTGTCCTTTCCCAAAGCTAATATGAATGAATCATTCAAGCAGATGGGCTATGAAGGGGACTTCACAATTAGAACCTTCAAAAACGATAAGGTCTCCTACAATCAGAACCTTTAAGGGGACTTCACAATCTGACTTCACAATCAACACTCCGATTAGTTAGTGGTCGGGTTAATTGGAAACAATACCGATGATTACTGTGGCTTGTTGCTTGAATGTGGAAAGAATTTAAATGTTTTAATAGGTTGAAAACTTGATTCCTAACAATGATTCTATTGCATAAATTTTTTAGGATGAAAAAAGTTTAAGTGTAGGTATTTTTGATGTGTTTTGTAAAACACATCCATTTTAGGTCATATTTTCGGGTCACTTTTGTCTAATTTGTAGTTAGATTAGTTAGTTTTTTACTTATTGTTTATTATTTTCTGGTTTAATAGGTGCTTGGATGCTAAAAGCAACAAAAACATGTGGGAAACAAAGAAAAGAGCCAACTGATGGAAAAAGACCAACACTTAGAAAATTTTCTAAGTGACAAACTCAAAGTTGCTAGAAAAGTTCATCTATGCGATATACATAATAGGAGACCCTCTCTTGCGTGTATCGCATAGGTCATAAATTAGGGTTTTGTAACTTTTTAATCTATGCGATACGCGCAGGAGAGGGTCTCCTGCTATGCGTATCGTATGGATGGCATCTTAGGGGAAATTTTACAAAATTGTATTTAAACAAATTTTCTCAACCCTAAGAGGGAGTTCGACCACCAACCGTTTCAAGAGCACTTTCAAGGACAAATTGAAGGTTTTATAAGTGTTGGAAGCCAAAGATTGAAGCTAGGATCATAGGAACTAACGCAAACGTTGGAACACGGGTTTTTATCTTTGTAACTTTGTTTATCCTACATTGTTTTGAACATGTTGAACCTATTTTTAGTGTTTAAGTTTATGTTTCTACTGAATATGAGTAGCTAAAATCATAATTCTACCTAGGTTGATGATTGGTTTGTGTTAACTTGAATGGATTTTGGTTATTAAATGGTTATTATGGTTCTTATGTAAAGACATTTATTCAATCTATTTGATGAGTTTGAATATTTTGGCATAGTTCTTGATGATTGCTATATTCCCTATGTTAGTTGTTGAATATTTTTCATAGAAACTTGCATATCTAGATCGATTACTTCGTGTTTTTGATTAGTTGATGGTTTGCTAGACGTAGTAACCATAGGAATTGGATTGAATTGATAATTAAGTCTTATTGCTCTTCTTTATTTGAGTCCGAGAGGTGAAAGTTAATCGAATTGTCCTTGTGATTAGGTGATTAGGAAATAGCGGTCCGAGAGGAGGTTTCCCTAAGTTAACTAGTTGTGTTGCTATTCGTGTCCAATAGATTGTTTAAAAGTTACCCCTTGCATTGTTAATGTATTATGCTAGTTAGATCGAGATATTAGCTATCAATTGGGTACATAAGTGTTGTCAAAGAAACTTAGCAGTAATTTGACCAATCGGTAGTTTCACTCGTCTTCTAGGTTCTCTTTTTGGTCACACGTGGAGAATGATCCGGGATCCATTAAGTGTCTTAGAAGTTCGTATCATCGGATCCTAATTTCATAATAGTTCAATAACCTTTTGATGTTCAAGGGTCACAGCTAGGATTCGCCTAGGTAGTATCTTCCCCATTCTTGATTTTCTAGGAGTTCTCATTTTCTCGTGTTCTAGTTGGTAAATTGATATATAAGTCAATTAATTAAAATCAGTTTTCATTTCTCTAGGTTATTTAGAAGCTTCACCCCCTTCTAATTATTATTAAGTTTTGTTTTAGTCCTTTTCGAGTCTAGATTAACCTATAATATTGTCTCTAGGGTTCGATTCCGGTCTTCCTTAGTCTTGTCTACAGTCGATTAGGTACACTTGCCTATCTAGTGGTCTAGATCTAGGTTGTATAGGTTTTAATTTGAGTATCTAGATTGAGTCTAATTTAAGTTGTTTTTATTAGATCACTTTGTGAGCATCAAGCTTTTGGCGCCGTTGCCGGGCATGCATAAGTTTAGTGATTTTAGATTTGGTTAGGTTAAGATTTTGGTTTAGAGTTTTTCTTTGTTTTTAAACTTTATTTCCTTTTAGCCTAGAGTCAGTTCTGTAAGTTTATTATTTTTTTCTTCTTTTTCCTTTTAGATCATTCTTCTTCTATTTTTCTTTTCAGTTGCATGCCACACACCCGTTCTCAATGACCACCTGAGTTTTCTGCTTTTTCTTACTTTGAGTGAGAGTATCGCGAGAGGCACGCTCCACCTTGTGTGCGTTTACGTGCGATCTTAGATTCTAAGGTACATTAGGTTATTTAAACTATATTCTTAAACCCAAATCCAATTGAAACCCCAATTCATATTTAGTCTATAATCATATTATTATTCTAACCTAGGACGCCATCATCTAGGTTAAAACCATAAGGAAACCGTTGGTGTCTAATCTAGCATTTTAGAATTCGAATATCAAAGTGAGTATTCATTGCCCATTTTTATATGTTTATTAACAATCAGTTGTTATTTATAGTTATTCTATTAAAAAATTCAACTCTATACATGATATGTTATTACTTGCAATTATGCGTGCATAGTTAGATAAACTAAGATGATAACACAATCATTAATTCATGCAACCATGGTAACAATAATACATCTATTGGTTTGACAAACCCACCCTATTTGCTTATTCACATGATTGAAACCAAAATCATACATTCTATACGACTTTGTTTGCGGACTGAGTCAATTCAGTCATTAGGGTTGATTGTGTTGGTTTGCCTTTTATGTTACTATTGCTTTATAAGTCTTGACATTGTCGTGTGAATTGAATTGTTTTTCAATCATTTTAATCAATCTATATATGCATGCAAACCTGTGTTTACCCACTGGCCAATTCGTTAGTTGACTTGTTACTTTTTCACATGATTTCAGGAATGCAATTCAATGGACTTCTATTTGCATATTTAGGGATTGGACTTTGTCAAAATTAAATACAATTTTATTATGTTTACTTAAATTTTTATTTGATTGTAATGTATTGTTTGATTAGAATTATTCAATGAAAATGGCATTTAATATTATTGTAACATAATTACTTCCACGTGCTATGAGCAATCGATTCATATTCGTCCGCCCTGATGATTGCTTCATCGGTTGGGGTGTGACACTGGGTTACACTAATGATTCCTTCCGGGATAGCAATGACCGCACTGTTGGATTTCACTAAACCATATTCCCAGTCCAAATTCATCTTGAAAATTTGCCAAGCTCAATTCCTAGCTAAGCTCAAAATGCCATCTACAGTCGGGAAATATAACGGAACAACAGATCCGAATAATCACATTGATTTTTTCGTAAGTGCGGGAGAAGTAGAACAGTGGACCATACCTGTATGGTGTCACATGTTCATACAAACACTGATTGGGGCCTCATGATTATGGTTTGATCGCCTTCCAATAGGAAGTGATGGGAATTTCGAGGAGTTATTAAGCAAATTCTTACAACAATTCAATCAACAATGATGACACACGAAAGATAAGATCGAGATATTGCATATCTAGAGGAAAGATGGCAAATCCATTGAAGAATTCATTACCCGGTACAACAAGAAAGCCTCCAAATTAGAGGGTCGGAGAAGAACTGATGGTTGTGGGTTTCATCTAGGGCTTGTGAAGTGATGAGTTAATCTGGCGGTTACACGGAACGGAGGGTATGCCCAAGACAATGGAGTCATTAATGGCGGTGGCAAAAGTCTTTGTTTAAGCAGAAAAATCAGTATTGACTAACGTGATCTAGACAAAAAGACTATGAAGCGAGTGCACAATATAGCATTTGAAACATCGCCACAACACTAAATCTAGCAGTATCGGCCTTTTCTACCCATAACACATATCCGTTGTGTGCCGCAATATAATTTTTTAATTAAGGTTGTTAGATATTGTGTTTATGTTTCATTTGCTGTTTGACTAGTCTTTGACTACCCTTTTAATGCATTGATCACTAGACTCCTCGTTGACTAGGTTTGAGTGGTTTTGGCTGAGGCCCCAATCACTACGTCTTCCTTGGTTAACCTCAAAATTACTATAATACCATCACCACAATCAACAATTACAACCACAATCAATGATCACAACAACACCTTATCACTGTCCCCACCACCATCATGACCTTCACCCTTGCTGGACTCGAGCACCCTACTATTTCAACCACCACATTAAAAACTTAGAACCACTGCCTTACACCACAGCCATCGACATCCATGATCAATAGTTACCATCAACACACCCGTAAACCACCATTGCAGCAACTATCAACACTCACCTTCATCACCACTGCCATTAACCCATCAGAGCAGCCTTTACCATCACCGCCCCCAACCTCCATCATAGTTGTTATCACCACCCCCGTACAACTCATCATAACCATCACCATCACCATCAACTGCCATCACTAATAATCACGGTTGACACAAACATCACCATAGCCGACATCATCACCATAACCGCCTATGTGGTCGATAATCACGAGATGACCAAACCACTACCGCCTTGGGTGGCTAACAGGAACCACAAATTGACCACCATAACACATTCTTGACACAACCTTACATCAACAGAATCACCACCGCCACAACCACAACCGACATCCAACTAACATGACTACCATAGGCTGAAGACCAACCACCGCAAATCCCTGTAGCCTCGTCATCGACCTTCTCAGCCTCCACCATCATAACCATCACAAATTAGGGAAAACCACCACCTCCATCAGATTTACAAGGTCGAGATTAGTGGGGTAGGTATGTGTACTCGTCACCACTCGCCATTAGCGCCGCTGTCTTGGCTCCTGCGAGTGTAATTGGGAAAAAGGAGGGTGGGTGTTGTAACACCCCAACCCAAATAGGGCTGACGTGACACTATTATAGTAATCCAAACATAAGACATTATTCCATAATTTATACGTTAGGAGTACATCAAAAGAAATTTTAGGAGCCCTAGGGTTAAATGTTCATTACATATTATTTTAAATCAGCTAAAATGTTCACTAGCATGTGCTACAAAACGGCTAACTTTCTTCGTCCAAAAGTCCTAGAGCTTAATTCTTTTCTCTTCAAGTCCCACCCTGAGTACCCTGTGAACCTGTCGCGAACAAAGATCGCGGCTGAGCCAAATGCCCAGTGAGCGGATAAAGGCACAAGTAATAACAATAACAAATATAACAAGATCATAAGATAAAATGAAACGACACAAAGTATAACAAGTCACTAAAGTAATTCGTATCATACGGATGATACCCGTGAGCCAAAACATAAAACCATATCAGTAGGGCTACATAGGTTGTAGACCTATGTACCCAATATAGTGCAATGGAGTGTTGGCTTACACACAACCATCCACGAACATAACATAAATATCCTAGAATCGATCCATACGCCTCTATCATTTGGCTAAAGTACCTCACACGTACTAAATAGAAACGTCGTGGTCTGATCTCACCGCCATGAGTGGGGCATGCGCCACTGATGTTGCAATGTCGTACTTGTGGGAAGCTCCACAAGAATCTAGACTCGGATATCGGAGTACAACAAATCTATATAATGTGTCAATAATAGTAACAAAAAATATCATAATAGTGTGGTCAAAATGGCCTCATCTATTTTCTTCTAATTGTATCAACTCACATGCCACATACACATAATTGTCAACTTGCATTTAACTATTATTATTATTATTATATATTTTTTTCTTCCAAACGTCAATATAAGTTTGTTTTTATTTTCTATTTATTTATGTATTTATTTGTTATTGTAATTGTAGATTTATTTTTAACTAATGAGATATTAGTTTATATTCTCCATTTTATTTTGTTTAATTATTATTAGTAAAATTTTATATAGATCTTACTTTTCAGGTATTTCAACTACTACCCTCTTAAAAAATTTCATCCTCGAAATTTGAAGGATGAGTCCTAAATAATCACGAAAGTAACAAACTGAAATTTCAAAATAGATTTTGGAACAAGTTCATAGTGACTCATAGGAATGATTCTAACTTTAGAATATGCTAGGGTACATAGAACGGATCGGTTCCTCAATTTCACAAATAGATGCCAGTCTTGCCCGCCAAGTAGCTTCACCCGCGTGCCATCCCTAGCAACAAGTTACCAGCCAACTTAAAATGCATAAAAGTCCGCGTTGCTGAGTGAGTTCTAGTTTTTAGAATTAAAATCCCTTGTTTAAATATATAAAATATCATTTTCATAAAATACTTCCTTTTCATAAATCCGTTACTTCAGTACGTGATCACACATCATACGTACAACAAGATAATATTCATTATTATCCTTCATCATTCTTCTCATTTATTTAGTACTTTCATCATTATCTTTCACTTTCTTTCAAACCAATGTGCATTACCCTGAACATTATGCACGAAGCTGGTACTGGGCCTAGGGCTTATAAATAGATCCCGAACATTATGCACGAAGCTAACTCCAGTACCTGGGGCAAGCAACAAGGGTCCCGTCAATCTCAAAGATTGACCCTGCATGCATCCTCATGGGGTAGCTAACCCGCACACAGTTGAGCTGACAACCCGTGGTTGTGAACCTCCTTTCATTTTGCTTGCAAGACTTTCATTCATTCGTTAAGTTCCACTTTTCATTATCATTAATCTTTCACTTCATTTATGATAATACTTTACGTATACGAGCATAAACACACCACGTAAAGTCACACATTAATACGTAATATGGAACATAAGAACAGGCCACAAACAAGCATAACAACAACAAACATAACCACCAAAACATCCCAGGGTTAAGTCTTAAAATTTCTATTTCCCAAATTTTCAAAAAAATTTCTAAGGCATTAGGCGCATGAGTACTATGTAGGCGCATGAGTACTATGCAGGCGCACGGCACTTGGGCGCATAGGAAAGACTTAGGCGCATGAGGAAACCTAGGCACATGAGGAAACCTAGGCGCATGAGCACTGCTTGGGCGCTTGATCAACACTTAAGCAAAATTTCAGGTGCATGGGGTACTGTTTGGGCGCATGGGGAACACTTGGACTTAATTTCAGGCACATGGGGTACTGTTTGGGTGCATGATCAGGTACTTAGGCGCATGAACAAATTCCAGGCGCATGGGCACTATGTTAGGCGTATGGGCAGTTGTAATTTCAAACCTACACTATGTTTCAGACTCAATCATCGTTTAACATCTTCCTAACCCAATTCTATCATGCCAAACACCTAAATCAAACATAAAAATCATAGAACACAACCATCCATACACAAACATACATACGGTTACAAAACAAAAATTGTAAAATATTTTATATGTATTTTCAGCCCCAAAAATATAGTTAAAACAAGAAAATCAAGGATCTAGAACTCACCAATTGCAGCCTTCAAGTAAAACTCCTCCAAACTTGAGGGCATAACGAGTTCAAACAACCTAAACACACCAAAAACACATAACCAAGCACAAAAACACATAAGAATCGGTCCACAAGCTGAAAATTCAGCTGAAACCGAACCAAAAACACAAGAAAATACTTACCTTCAAAAATATCAGCTTCTTCTTCTTGAAAAACCCGAGAGAACTGCTCTTCCTTCTTCTTTCTTGTTTCCAGCCGAAAGGAAAAGTGAGAATGGCAGTAGCATGGGTGGCCATGCCCTTTTAAACCATAATATAATAAGGTTTTGTACTTTGTACACTATACCCCCATCCACATGCATCCATTATCTTTTCTTTCAAGATACTTTTCTTTTCCTTTATTTTAAACAAATTTCAGATGTTACAAGTCCACCCCCCTTATAGAGATTTTGTCCCCGAAACCTGTCATTCTTCGAACAGTTATAGGTAATGTTGTCTCATCTCTTCCTCAGTCTCCTACATAGACTCCGATCCCTTCCTGTGCCTCCACTGCTCTCGCACTAGTGGAACCACTTTATACCGTAATCTCCTCTCCTTCCGGTCAATGATTGCCACTGGTTGCTCTACATAGTTGAGCCGTTCATCCACTTTAATGTCTTCCAGTGGTACAATCATGTCTTCATCAGCTAGGCATTTTCTCAGATGAGATACGTGGAATGTTGGATGAATTCTACTTAACTCATCGGGTAGGTCCAACCTATAGGCCACCTCTCCTACTCGAGCAATGATTCGGAAAGGTCATATGTACCTCGAGCTGAGCTTACCCCACCTTCTAAACCGGATGATTCCTTTCCAAGGCGAGACCTTCGGCATGACTCTATCGCCCATATTAAATTCAATCGGTCTACGTCTCTTGTCGGCATACGACTTTTGTCTATCCTTCGCTGCCTTCATAAAGGCTTTGAACTTTTCTAACTTCTCTGTCGTAGCCTCGATCACCTCAATACTTCCCAACTCTTTCTGCTCGATGTCCCCCCAACACACGGGCGTTCTACACTTCCTACCGTATAGCATCTCATAAGGAGGCATACCAATACTGGCGTGATAATTGTTATTATATGAGAATTCAGCTAATGGTAAGTGTTCATCCTAACTCCCTCCGAAATCGATCACGCATGCCCGAAGCATGTCCTCAAGTGTCTGAATCGTCCTCTCAGACTGACCATCTGTCTGAGGATGATACGCCGTGCTAATGTGTAGCCTCGTCCCCATCGCATCATGGAATCTCTTCCAAAACATCGATGTAAACCAAGTGTCATGGTCCGACACAATAGACACCGGTACACCATGACAAGTTACAATCTCCTTAATGAATAGATCCGCCAACCTTTCAGATGAATACGTCTCGCGGATCGGCAAAAAGTGAGCACTCTTCGTCAGACGGTCAACTATCACCCATATGGCATCGTACCCCCTTGCCGTACGTGGTAGCTTCATGATAAAGTCCATGGTGATCTTCTCCCACTTCCACTCAGGTATATCCAAAGGTTGGATCTTCCCGTATGGCTTCTGATGCTCTGCCTTCACTTGCAAGCAAGTAAGGCACTTACTCACATACTCCGCCACATCACGCTTCATACCCGGCCACCAGTAAGCTTTCTTCATATCATGATACATCTTGGTAGCACCGGGATGAATGGAGTATCGCGTCTTATGAGTCTCATCCATGATTCACCCCCGTAGGTCTCCATAGCGAGGGATCCACATCCGCCCAAAGCGGGTTTTAACTCCAAGAGTGTTCTCACCCAACTCCGAGACTATACCTCTCATCCTTTCGGAGTTTAGGCGCTCTTCTTTCAACGCCTCATCTTGGAACCTCTTGACCTGTGTCATTACATCGGAGGTCATCACCAACTGGTAAGCTTTCACCCGGATTAGATCGGGTCTTTCTTTTCGGCTAAGGGCATCTGCCACTATGTTGGCCTTGCCCAGATGATAGTGGATCTCATAATCATAATCCTTGATTAACTCTAGCCACCTTCTTTGCCTCATATTGAGGTCCTTCTGTTCAAAGAAGTATTTCAAACTTTTATGATCCGTGAAGATAGTGCACTTCGTCCCGCACAAGTAGTGCCTCCAAATCTTCAACGCGAAGACCACGGTCGCTAACTCCAAGTCATGGGTAGGGTAATTAACCTCATGAATTTTCAACTGTCAGGATGCATAGGCTATTACTCGTCCCCTCTGCATTAGCACGTAACACAATCCCAAATAAGAAGCATCCGAATAGACCACTAAGTCTTCGTTCCCTTCGGGCAACTTCAAAACAGTAGCTTGAGTCAACCTTTTCTTTAACTCCTCAAAAGCGTTCTCTTATTCCAGACCCCATACAAACTTCACGTCCTTGCAGGTCAACTTGGTCAATGGTGAGGCTATCTTGGAAAAGTCTTGGATGAACCTCCTGTAGTAGCCCGCCAAACCCAAGAAACTTCGGATCTAGGATGGTGTCTTTGGAGACTTCCATTGCATCACCGCCTCAACCTTTGTCGAGTCTACCATGATCCCTTCGGAATTTACCACATGACCCAAAAATTGAACTTCACGCAACCAGAAAGCACACTTAGAGAACTTGGCATACAGCTTTTCTCTCCTAAGTGTCTCCAACACTTCACGAATGTGGCCGGCATGTTCCTCTTCAGTCTTCAAATAAATCAGAATATCATCAATAAACACAATCACTGATTTATCCAACATCGGCTGACACACTCGATTCATCAAATCCATGAAAGCAGCTGGCGCGTTAGTTAGACCAAAGGACATAACGAGAAACTCGTAGTGTCCATAACGTATGCGAAAAGCCTTTTTGGGAATATCTTGCTGCTTCACCTTCAATTGATGGTAGCCAGATCGAAGATCTATTCTCGAGAACCAACTGGCACCTTGGAGCTGGTCAAACAAGTCATCTATTCTGGGTAGCGGATATCGGTTCTTCACCGTCAACTTGTTCAGCTCACGGTAGTCAATGCACATCCTCATAATATCGTCCTTCTTCTTTACAAACAAGACCGAAGCACCCCAGGGAGAGATACTCGGTCGGATGAAACCCTTGTCCATCAACTCTTGTAACTGAACCATCAGTTCCTTCATTACCGACGGAGCCAATCGATACGGTGCTTTGGCAACAGGTTGAGCACCAGGTATCAAATCGATTTGAAACTCGATCTCTTGGTCCAGTGGCACACCTGGTAAATCTTCTGGGAACACGTCTAGAAAGTCACGCATAACTGGTACGTCAGACAATTATGGTACTGACGCATCCACGTCCTTCACGTAAGCCAGGTAGGCACTACATCCACGTTTCATGCACTTCTCTACCACCACCATTGAAATCACCTTTGGAATGGTAGTAACTCGGTCACCGTAGATCGTTACCGAACTCCCATCAGGCGCTGTTAGTCGGATCATTTTCTTGCGACAAACAATATTTGCCTCATAGGCTGCTAGCCAATCCATCCCTAGAACTACATCAAATCCACCTAGGGGCATCACAAATAGTTTAGCAGAGAACCTATGGCCTTCTAGTTCTATGTCGCAATCCTCTATCAAGTCAGAAATCCTAGTAGACTTACCAATGGCAGTTTCTACATCGAAGGGCTCATCAATGCTTCTACTACTAATGGGCAACTTAGCACAGAAAGAAGCAGAAATGAAACTCCTACTAGCACCAGAGTCAAATAACACAGAGGCACAAGTTTGGTTTACAAGAAAAGTACCTGACACGACATCGAGGTCCATCCTGGCCTCTTCCCTGGTCATCGTGAATACTCTAGGGCTTACCCTCTGCCCTTCATTTTCGGTTCCCTTCTTCACCCCAGAACCTTTAGCCCTCGGCTTCTTACAATCCCTACTCATATGGCCTTCTTCACCACAGTTGTAGCACCTCCTCACCTTACAATCCCTTGCCATATGACCAGGCTTCCCACATCTGAAACAAACGTTCAGCCCCCGCTTGCATTCTCCCATGTGCTCCTTCCCGCACTTACCACACCGCTTCATCCCCGTACCTGCTAACACTACCCTCCGATCATCCACCCTCACCCTCTTGTTGTTCGGGGTGAAACCACCACGACCAAATCATTTCCTGTCCCAGTTCCTGTCACCACCACTCTTCTTGCTCACCTCCACCACCACCACTTCTTCTCTCTCATCATAAAGCCTTCCTGCTAGATATCTGCTGGCAAACCATGTATGTACCTCTTGATCTTTCTCGACAACGGCGTAACCTAGTCTGGCACCAGCCTTGCCCTCTCGTTAAACTTCATGGTGTACTGCTGGTGTGTCATGGTTCCCGCCTCTAACTACAGGAACTCCCTCTCTATCTTGTCCAGCTCCAGGTGAGGACAAAACTCCTCAATCACCATTTTCGTCAGTTCTCCCCACCTCATTTTCCCAATAGCCCTGCTGCCCTCGGCTTGGACAATATTGTCCTACCAGCATAAAGCCAAGTCCATGAACGAGTGAGTGGCAAACTTCACCCTTTGGTCCTCCCTACATTCGCTGATCTCCAACACAGCCTCCATCTCTCTCACCCATCGGTGAGCAGCAGTAGCGTTACCGTTGCCATCAAAAGTTGGGGGTTTGCCTCGCTAGAATGCCCCATAGCTTCACCCCTTCATGGTTTCCCGCACTACTACCTCCTACTCATCACTAGAGGCTGCCACCTCAGTGTTTAGTTTCTCCCCTTCATCCTAATCTCTATCATCCCTCCTTCTCCTTTTTCTCATCCTCTCTCACCATACGGATGAACTCGGTCACCACAAATGGTAGGATCGTCTGCATGACCTTGTGCACTTCCTCCACGACGGCCTCCTTTACCGAGGCTCTCAAGTTAGCACTCTCATCACCGCCCTCCAGGTGATGAAGCTCGGGCCCTGCAGAGGCCGTCTCAGCAATCTTGGTCTTGTTCCTCTTGACACGTGGCCCAGCACCACGGCCACCCCGTGATCCTCCTCGAGAAGCTTTCGACGATCTACCACCAGCCATCTTCAAAACACTATAAGATTCAAACACCAACATGGTCATTCAAGGTAATAGCTCAGTTGATGTCAAGTATAGTAAGTCCCTAATTACAGTGGCCAGTTATGATTAGCCACTTACTTTAGTCTTCATCCCCCAAGCATTGTCTATCCTGACTACATCAGTATCCAAATCTACTAAGAGCACATAAATCAGATAGCACACGCACATAATACCTGTTAACATTTAAGAAAAAGAATTACCTGATGGCACGTAGCTACTTGGGCTGGCATCCCTCCATTCAGTCCCATTCTCAGTTTAAGTTTAGGTTTTTAAAATAATTTACCCATTTCTCTTAAACTTTGGCTCTGATACCAACTTGTAAGGCCCCACTCCTGGAAACCTCATAGTTGGTCAATCACAGCATTAGTTACATAAAAATACATACATATCATAGAACATAGTAGCGGATTAATTTTAACAAAACCCATTCATGCATTATTATTTAATGTTGCCAAATAATACATCAATGTATTTTAGGAGTTACAAAAGAATCGTCCAGTTGCATTATAAAACAACAATATCATTATGCACAAATAGATGTCAGTCTTGCCCGCCAAGTAGCTTCACCCGCATGCCATACCCAGCAACAAGTTACCAACCAACTGAAAATGTATAAAAGTTAGCGTTGCTAAGTGAGTTCTAGTTTTTAGAATTAAAATCCCTTGTTTAAATATATAAAATATCATTTTTTTTAAATACTTCCTTTTCATAAATCCGTTACTTTCGTACGTGATCACACATCATACGTACAACAAGATAACATTCATTATTATCCTTCATCATTCTTCTCATTCATTTTGTACTTTAATCATTATCTTTCACTTTCTTCCGAACCAATGTGCATTACCTCGAACATTATGCACGAAGCTGGTACTAGGCCTAGGGCCTATAAATAGACCTCGAACATTATGCACGAAGCTGACTCCAGTACCTGGGGCAAGCAACAAGTCCCGTCAATCTCAAAGATTGACCCTGCATGCATCCTCATGGGGTAGCTAACCCGCACACAGTTGAGCTGATAACCCGTGGCTGTGAACCTCCTTTCATTTTGCTTGCAAGACTTTCATTCATTCGTTAAGTTCCACTTTTGATTATCATTAATCTTTCACTTCATTTATGATAATACTTTACGTATACGAGCATAAACACACCACGTAAAGTCACACAATAATACGTAATATGAAACATAAGAACAGGCCACAAACAAGCATAACATCAATAAACATAACCACCAAAACATCCCAGGGTTAAGTCTTAAAATTTCTATTTCCCAAATTTTCAGAAAATTTTCTAAGGCATTAGGCGCATGAGCACTATGTAGGCGCATGAGTACTATGCAGGCGCACGGCACTTGGGCGCATGGGAAAGACTTAGGCGCATGAGGAAACCTAGGTGCATGAGCACTGCTTGGGCGCTTGATCAACACTTAAGCAAAATTTCAGGCGCATGGGGTACTGTTTGGGCGCATGGGCAACACTTGGACTTAATTTTAGGCGCATGGGCACTATGTTGGGCGCATGGGCAGTTGTAATTTCAAACCTACACTATTTTTCAGACCCAATCATCATTTAACTTCTTCCTAACCCAATTCTATCATGCCAAACACCTAAATCAAACATAAAAACCATAGAACACAACCAACCATACACAAACATACATAAGGTTACAAAACATAAATTGTAAAATATTTTATATGTATTTTCAGCCCCAAAAATACGGTTAAAACAAGAAAACTGAGGATCTAGAACTCACCAATTGCAGCCTTCAAGTAAAAATCCTCCAAACTTGAGGGCACAACGAGTTCAAACAACCTAAACACACCAAAAACACATAACCAAGCATAAAAACACATAAGAATCGATCCACAAGCAGAAAATTCAGCTGAAACTGAATCAAAAACACAAGAAAATACCTACCTTCGAAAATATCAGCTTCTTCTTCTTGAAAAACCTGAGAGAACTGCTCTTCCTTCTTCTTTCTTTTTTCCAGCCAAAAGGCAAAGTGAGAATGGCAGTAGCATGGGCGGCCATGCCCTTTTAAACCATAATATAATAATGTTTTGTATTTTGTACACTTTACTCCCCTCCACTTGCATCCATTATCTTTTCTTTCAAGATACTTTTCTTTTCCTTTATTTTAAACAAATTTTCGGGTGTTACTGTGATTCTTCCATAACACCTTGATGACCTTTCTTCTTATAGTTCTTTCTTGTCGATCTAAAATAGCTTATGGTTCTTCTTCATAAGACAAGTCTTCTTGAATCGTATGCAACGGATAACTAATAACGTGAACTGGTTTGTAATTATATCCTCTTAGCAAGGACACATGGAAGACATTATGAACATATAAAAGCTGAGGTGGCAATGCCAGGCATAAGAAACTTCTCCAATTCTCTTGAGAATTTCAAAGGGCCTATTAAAACGAGGACTAAGCTTCCCTTTGATTCCAAATCGACTGACGCCACGACAAGGTGAAACTTTTAAGAATACGTGGTCTCCAACTTTAAATTCTAGTTCTCGTTGATGCTTATTTGCATAACTCTTCTGCCTGTTTTATGCCTCCTTTAACTTTTCCTAAGCAATAACAACATTCTCATTTGTGATTCGTACTAATTCCGGTCCTTCAATTATTTTCTCTCCAACTTCATTCCAACATATCGGTGCTCTACATTTTCGACCGTACAAGAGCTCGAATGGAGCCATGCCAATGCTTGCTTACCACTTATTATTAGATGCAAACTCTGCAAGGCATAAATACTCATCCAAGTTTCCAGTCCACTCGAGTGCACATGCGGGAAGCATATCTTCAAGAGTCTAAATCGGACGTTCTAATTGCCCAAATGTCTATGGATGAAAAGCAGTACTAAACTTCAATCTTGTACCCCAAGCTGCCTGAATTTCTTTCCAAAATCGAGAAGTGAAACATGGATCTCTATCTGAAATGATCGATGACGGAGTGCCATGGAGTCAAATAATTTCCTGAACAAATACTTCAGATAGCCTGCTATCCAAAAAGCCTTATTTGATTGGTAGAAAATGAGCTGACTTCGTTAGTCTAACAATAATGACTCAGATGTTATCTTTCTTCTTGAAAGTCTTAGGCAAGCCAGAAACAAAATCCATTGAGATTTCATCCCATTTCCACACTAGAATATCCAACGTTTGTAAAAGTCCACTTTCTCGTTGATGTTCAATCTTCACTTGCTAGCATGTGAGGCATCTACTCACGTATCTCGTAATATCTTCTTTCATGCCATTCCACCAAAAGTGTTGCCTCAAATCTTGATACATCTTTATAGATCCAGGGTGTATAGAAAAAGGTGAGCTATGTGCCTCGGCTAACAACGACTCTCGAAGGGTGGAATTATCGGGCACACATAATTTTTTTCCACACAAAATCACTCCATGCTCATCAACATGAAACTCTGACTGCTTTCCCAACTTAATATTCTCCAATATTGCCCATAATTCTCCATCATGTTCTTGTGCTTCTATAATCTGTGAGAATAGGCCGGGTTTGATTTGCATTCTATCCAAGTAACTATCAGATTTTCCAACCTGAATACCAACTCCCATTTTATCAAGATCCAAGATTATATGTGGATGAATTTGTAGGCACAATACAACTCCAAAAGTCTTTCTACTCAAAGCATTGGCCAACACATTAGCTTTCCCCGGATGGTACTGAATATTAGCATCATAATCTTTTAAAAGTTCCAACCACCTCCTTTGCCTCATAACTAGCTTATTTTGCATAAATATATTCTTGAGGCTCTTGTGATCAGTGAAGATGTCACAAGTTTCGCCATACAAAGAATGACACCAAATTTTTAACACAAAGACTACTGTGGCTAGCTCTAAATCATGTGTCGGATAATTAACTTCATAAGGATTCAACTGACGTGAGGCATAGGCGATAACCTTCCCATGTTGCATCAATACGCAACCTAAACCTTTCTTTGAGGCGTCACTATAAATCTGATAACCACCTGACTGAAATGGAAGAGTGAGTATCGGAGCAGATATGAGCTGTTTCTTTAGTTCCTCAAAACTCTTCGCTCATTCTTCATTCCACGAGTACTTCACTCCCTTTTTTAAAAGTTGCGTGAGGGGTGAAGCAATAACAAAAAATCCTTCTACAAACCTCTGGTAGTAACCGGCTAAACCTAAGAAACTTCGAACTTCTGTCACAGAGGTAGGTCTAGGCCAATTTGTAATTGCCTCAATCTTGGCAGGATCCATCGTACTTCCATCTGCCAATACTACTTGACCGAGGAATGCAACTTGATTGAGCCAAAATTCACATTTTGAAAATTTTGCGTACAACTTCTTTTGTCGTAGTGTCTCAAGTACTGTACGCAGGTGTTCTTCATGTTCTTCACTTCTCTTAGAATGTACAAAGATATCATCAATGAAAATGATAACAAACTTATCCAAAAACTCATAGAACACACGATTCATCAAATCCATGAAGACTGCTAGTACATTGGTGAGTCTAAAAGGCATAACTAAGAACTCGTAATGGCCATAGTGAGTACGAAAGGCAGTCTTAGGAACATCTTCTTCCTTTATCTTCAACTGATGGTAACTGTACCTTAGATCTATTTTCGAAAAGAACTTTGCCCTTTGAAGCTGGTCAAAGAGGTCATCAATGCGTGGTAGAGTATAACGATTTCGAATGGTAATTTTATTCAACTCCCGGTAGTCAATACATGAATGCATGCTACCATCCTGCTTCTTCACAAATAAGACTGGAGCACCCCAAGGTAAGACACTTAGTCTTATGAATCCTAGCACTAGTAGCTCATGTAATTGCTCTTTAGCTCTTTAAGTTCCAGTGGAGCCATACGATATGGTGCCTTGGAAATGGGCTCGGCACCAGGGATCAGATTAATAGAAAATTCTATTTAACGATCCGGCAAACCTGGTAGTTCATCAAGGAACACATTGGGATATTCGCAGAGAACATGATGGTTATCGATACTAATCTCATTAGCTGAGGTATCCCTCTTGGATGCTAAGAACCCGCTACATCAATGTGATATCAATTTTCGAGCTTTGAGCACGGAAATGATTATAAGAGATTTATGAGACTGATTTCCCTGATAGATAAAATCAGGGTGATGACGATCACCAAATATAACTCGTCAAGAATGACAATCAATAGTTACATGATGGGGAGTTAACCAATCCATTCCGAGAATAATATCAAAGTTGCTCATCTGCATAGGAAAGAGATCTGCCTCACGCACGGTGGAGTCAAAACGATAGGACAATCTTTATATACATGCTTGATAAAAATCAAGTTTCCTATAGGGGTCAAGATATATAGAGTAGGATCTAACAGTGATGGTACTATCATAAGGTATCTAGTGAATAAATGAGAAACTACTAAATGTGTTGCCCCTGTATCAAATAACACACAAATGTCATGTTCACCAAGTTGAATGGTTCAAGATATGGTACCTAGAGTACTAGCAACATTAGTAGTAGTTTAAGAGTATACTTAGAGGCTGACGCAAACAAAGAGCTCTCTGCATGCACATGTGAAGTACAAGGAAGTTACTTCAAAAGATTTGATATAACTTAATGAAATACACTAAGTATCAAATCTTCCGAATCCAAATGACCATTTCTTTTGAAGCCAAATAACCATTTCTTGCGAAGCCAAAGATGAAGTCTTTTGAAGCTTCAAGACAAAGTCTTCCGAAGTCAAGATCTAATTTCTTCCAAAGACAGAGAAGACGTGCTTTATCTGACTTACTTTTGACAAAAGCTGAACCACTTTTTGCTGCTATCTTGGAAGACTCACCAAGTTATATGAGTTGGTGAAAAAGTCCATACTTTTGTCAACTGTAGAATATGGTCATACTGTCTGTAACTTTCTAGTTATGTACTTTTATCATTTTTGTAATACATTAAGATGTGAGCTATGGCATGTTATAGTCACCAGTCAAAAGGCAATCTGCCTTTTGACTTTATATTGATCTTGTTGTCTAGATTAGTGTTTCTAGATGGCCTTTAAAGTATGGTCGACTGTAGGATGTTGTATAAAGTATCTCAAATACTTGTTATTAGAATTAAGCTTTGTAACACTTTGTAAAAGGAACTTGAAAGCAATATACAACATTCTTGAAAACCATCTTATTATGTTATTGTTATGTTCTTTACTAGTGTTCTTTGTTTCACCTTTAAGTTGGTTCCCTATTTGATCTGCTAAGTGTTCTAAGTCTCTCCAACCATCGTGAAACTGTTGCATTGACCCCCTTCATCGGTCTTGCAATTGGTATCAGAGTATATTAGGCTCTTGATTGTAAGTTTTCACCATCTTTAATCCCTTCAGTTTCATAAAACACTTACCAACTCAAATGACAGCTCTTTCAAAGGCTAATATAGGAACTGGTACCATGACAAAATCTCCACTGATTACTCCTGATGACTTTGATACTTAGTGCCAAAAAATGGAAGGCTTCATAAAGTCACAAGGTAGCAGGATGTGGAGATCTGTTGTCATAAGACCTCGCATCCCAAGCACCACTTTAGCTACTGCTGGTGGTGGGATGATACCAAAGGAAGTGGCAGACTATTTTGAAGAAGATTGGAAGAAGATAGACATAGATTAGAAAGCCATGACCGCTCTTCAAACTTCTCTTCCTAACTCTATATACAGAGGCTTCAAGAAGTGCAAAACTACTAAGCCGCTCTGGGATGCACTGAAGCTCATATATAAGGGGTCTGATGAGGCTGAAGAAAACAAGAAGGACCTCATGAAGTAGCAGTTTGAGAATTTCACCTACAAGACAGATGAAACTATGACTCAATAATACTTCAGGTATGTCTACAAGACAGGTGAAACTATGACTCAATGATACTTCAAGTATGTTGAGATTATAGATATTCTCATGGATGTTGGATTCAAGCTTGAGAATAGGGACATTGTGAGAAAGTTCATGTTCTCTCTTTCCAGACAATAGACTTACTACTGTATGGACATTAAGAGAACTGAGAACCTCTTCACCCTTACTCTCATAGAGCTGTATGGCATCCTTAGTGGATACCAGATGGAGATGAACATGTAGAATCCATCAAGCAGCTCTTCCAGCAATCAACTGAGTTTAGCTCTCCATGTAGTTGAAAGGGATAGCAGAGAACCACAGCATCATCTTATCTACTACCCTAACAACTTAAAAAAGGGTCTTTTCATCACCTTCCCTGAGATACCAAGGGAGAGCTACATACAAGGAAGCTCATTCCAAGAGACAAGCTCGTCTCAAGTCTTTGTGTTTGCTGATGAAAGTTATGGAAATTTCCCTTCACTCTTGAAGACTTGGATTGTATCCATCTAGATGATTTGGAATACATAGAGATAGTCCAGCAAATGGCTCTTCTCACTCATAAAGCCAAGAAATTCTACAAGATAATAGGAAGGAAGTTTCCTAACAATGTGGCTAGTGGAAAGTTTGGACTGGATAAAAGCAAGGTGAAGTGTTACAACTGTAACCAAATAGGACACTTTGCTAGGGAGTGAAAGGCACCAAGGGAATATGGTGGCCAAGCACAATCCAGACCAAACTACACTGATGCAGCTCCCAAATCTAAGAAACCAACCCAACCAAAACAACAAGATGTTGTTGCTATTGAAGAGGGAAGATTTGACTGGAAGGTTAAAGATGTTTCTCCCAACCAAACACTAATGGCTGACCATGAAGAAGCCAAGGTATTAAAACATCTTTGTACAACTGAATGCATTACTAAAGTTAACATGTATAGGTCCTATAACCTGGAAGTGAGATCTGACCTTGAGTTCTTTAATATTTTAAAAGCTAATTTCTAAAAAGTAGAAAATGATAATAAACTTAAAATAGAAGATTTAGAGAAACCAATTTCAACTCTTAAGCATGAGCACACAAATTAAAGGACTCAAATCAAAGATCTCATAACCAAGTTAACTGAATGCCAGGTTGAGCTTATGATCAGCAAAGCCAAGGTAGAAAAATGTGTTCTTGAAGAGGAAACCTTCAAGAACATAATATCCTCATCCTTTCATGTAAAGATTTGTTATTAGAATAGGCAGGGACTAGATTCAAGTAAGATAGCTCCTCCACACATACTACTATCTGTAAGATTTCCAATATGTGAAACTTGTCTAGATGAGCTACCTCCCATTGATCCTATCCAAGAAGAGGATAAAGATGAAGAGGAGATAGTGAAGGATGAACCTGAAGTAAATGAGAAGGGTTATCTTAAGAAGGGTCACTATTCTCCTGGAGAGAAGAAAGAACCAAAGATGACCAAGTCAACAAGAAAGAACTTGATCAGGGAAGCCAAAAAAAAATCAAAGAAAGCCCAAGAAATCAAGGCCATTTTCAATTCCAAACAAAAACAAGTATTTATCTCTGCTAGGTTTGAAGTGGTAAAGACTGAAGACCCAACTATAGACTCTAGTAACAGGAGTCCTAGTTCATGTTCAAATCATCCTGGTTAAAGAAAGAAGGTTGATCAAATGTGCACCACTACTGCACAGCCTGAACCATCTAGTTCCAAGAGCAAGCCTCACCCTAAGAAGCCTGCTACATCATCTGTGAAGGTGAAGAAGGAAGTGGAAAAAGATCTAGCTCAGCCTTCTACTCAAAAGAAACCTCTTAGAAGCATGCAAGTTGAATGCATCATGTGTGGTGGTACCTCTCACTTTGCTAAGGATTGCATGTACAATCCCAAGAGTACCATCCATATGAAAAAGAAGAAAACTTCTGGGAAGAAGAAGAAGATAACTTCGAAAGAAAAAACTTTTCCTTTTAGAAGCTCTAAACTGAAGAAGAAGATAGGTGGAAAATTACCTTCGGAAGAAATTTTGGTCTCGAAAGAAAGGAATACTTCCGAAGTACTGAAGTCTGCTGTAGTGGATGCAAAAGCTTCTGAAGGTCCAGTCTCTAAAACTTCCTAAGTTATCAAAACTTTCGAAGTCTTAAAGGCCAAGTCTACTCTTCCAAAGATGGTGTGGAAAATGAAGGAAGGCCATGTGATTGAAAGTTCTTCATCTACAACAGCAAATGATCTCACAGCTTGCATATAGGATCAACAGCTATTGAATTATCTTTAACTTACTTTAACAAGCCCAAGACCAATAAGGCTTGGGTTTCCAAATGTAACTAACCATCTCTTTCTGTGCAGGAACAACCGAAGACCAAAGGAAATATATGGATCATTGATAGTGGATGTTCCAAGACATGACAGGCAATGGCACTTTGCTTTAGAAATTTTAGAAAATTGATGGAGGGCTAATGCTTTTAGAGAAAAATAAAGTGGTTAAATCACTGGAAGGGGCAAGGTCACAAATGGTAAGCTCAGCATTGAGAAGGTAAACTATGTCAAAGAGCTTGGATACAATCTCTTTTGAGTATATCCTAATTTTATGATCAGATACATAACATGCTCTTCACTGAGTATGAGTGCATTGTTCTCAAGCCTGAGGTGATCATTTCTCAAGAGCATATCTTGCTCAGAGCCCCCAGAAAAGGAAACATGAACAAGATAGATTTGCAGGAAACCTCCCCATCTGTAGAAGTTTCTTGCTTTCTGTCTAAAGACAATAATGATGAGTCTTTTCTTTTGCATAAAAAATGTGCCATGTAAACTTTAAGAACATGAATAAACTAATTAAGAATGATTTGGTAACTGGAATGCCAAAGAAAGAGTTTACAAGTGATGACCATTGTGTTGCATGTCTGAAAGAAAAGCAATACAAAGTGTCTCACAAGCCAAAGGAAAAGAACTCTATCATTACTCCCCTACATTTATTACAAATGGATCTCTTTGGCTCTACCAGTATAATGAGTTTAGGAAGAACTTCATATTGCCTAGTGATCACAGATGATTTCACAAGATGTACTTGGTTTTTCTTTCTTAAAACTAAAAATGAGACCCCTGAAATCTTGAGGAACTTCACTCTGAAAATTGAGAATCAATGTGATCACAAGGTCAAAATCATTAGATGCGATCAAGGAATAGAATTTAAGAACCATATCCTTGATACATTCTGTGATGAAAAAAGTATTACAAGACAATATAGTGCTCCCAGGACTCCTCAGCAATATGGTGTTGCTGAGAGGAGAAACAGGACACTTATTAAGGTTGCAAGGACCATGCTCTCTGACTCTAAATTGCCCATCACCTTCTGGGCAGAGGCAATCAACACTGCTTGCTATGTGCAGAATAGAGTTTTAGTAGTCAAAACTCATGGTAAGACTCCTTATGAGCTGTGGCACAAAAGGAGACCTTTTATTAGTTTCATCAGATCATTTTGATATCCATGCACCATCTTGAATACCAAAGATCAAATAGACAAATTCGCTAAGAAATTAGATGATGGACACTTTATTGGATACTCTTCCCAAGCTAAGACTTATAGATTATACAATCTCAGAACTAGAGTAGTTGAAGAGTCAGCCAATGTGACCTTCAATGAGCACACACCCAGTATGAAAGGTTCTGCTCATGATTGGTTGTTTGATCTTGATTTAGTTACCAATTGTATTAACAAATCTTGCCAAGATGATTCAGGACATACAGGTAGCTTATCAACAGGAGATCCTAACCTAACATTTAAGCTGAGAAGACCAAGTCAGAAAACTACTTCAGCTCCAGTGGTAACAAACCCTGCTATTGGAAATCATGTCAGCACAACAATGACAAACTCTTCATCTAACCCATTTGAAGTACCTACAAATTCCAGCACTGAGGCATAGAACTCGAATAAAAGGATTTCCAATGTAAGAGGAGATGAAGGTGATGATAGTGATTAGGAATTTCTTGATGCTGATAATCACTCCATAGAAGATAACATCAATGATGTCACACACTCATTGGATCAAGCTTTTCTTGATAAGTGTGTTGATGTGGTGGGTGATACTCAATCACCAGATCTGAATTTTACCAATTTAGATTTGTCCAACTAACTTGCTGTGATTCCACAACTGAGAATCCACAAGTCACATCCTATCACAAACATCATTGGAGATGTTGAAACAGGGGTGAGAACAAGAAGACATACCCATGAAAAAAATGTTTGTCTATACTATTGTTTCTTAACCCAGATTGAGCCAAAGAAAGTTGTGAGGCTCTAAAGGATGAAATTTAGGTTGACGCAATGCAGGAGGAGCTGTTTTAATTCAAAAGACAAAAGGTTTAGGACCTATGCCCTTTTCCTCATGAGAAGACACCAATAGGTACCAAGTGGGTTTTCAGGAATAAGAAGGATGATAGGGGACTTATCATCAAGAACAAGGCAAGACTAGTAGTTCAAGGGTACACACAAGAAGAAGGGATTAACTACACAAATGTTTTTGCTCCTATGGCAAGACTTATAGATGTTAGGAAATTCCTTGTTTTTGCTGCATCCAAGGATTTCAAGGTCTACCAACTTGATGTCAAGTGTGCCTTTTTATATGGTGTGATAGATGAGGAAGTGTATGTCAAACAACCACCTGGCTTTGCAGACCCAGATCATCCTGATTATATTTGAAAGCTTGACAAAGCTCTCTATGGGCTACATCAAGCTCCAAGGAAGTGGTGTGAGACACTGTCACAGTACCTTGTTAGCATGGATACAAGAGGGGTACTATTGACATCATACTTTTCATTAACGAAACAGGAAATGACTTGATGCTGATTTAAGTTTATGCAAATGACATCATCTTTGGGTCACCTAATCCAAAGCTCTATAAAGACTTTGAGAAGGTGATGAAGAATAGATTTGAAATGAGTGTCATGGGGGAACTCAATTTCTTTCTAGGAATTCAAGTGAAGCAGGTTGACAATGACATCTTTATAAACCAGTCAAAGTATATGCAAGACATACTTACCAGATTTCATCTGACTGAGTTTAAGGTTGCTAAGACACCCATAGCTAGAAACCACTATCTAGAACCTGATCTTGAGGGGGAGTGTGTTCATTAACATCTCTACAGTGCTATGATTGGGTCTCTTATGTACTTCACAGCCAGCAGGCCTGATATCATGTTTGCCACATGTATCTATGCAAGATATTAAGCCAACCCCAAGATGTCACACCTGGTTGCTATCAAAAGAATTCTCAGATATCTCAATAGTTACATGATGGCGAGTTAACCAATCCATTTCGAGAATAATATCAAAGTCGCTCATTTACATAGGAAAGACATCTGCCTCATGTACGGTGGAGTCAAAATGAATAGGACAATCTTAATATACATGCTTGATAAAAATCGAGTCTCCTATAGGGGTCAAGATGTATAGAGTATGATCTAACAGTGATGGTTCTATCATAAGCTATCTAGTGAATAAATGATAAACTACTAAATGTGTTGCCCCTGTATCAAATAACACATAAATGTCATGTTCACCAAGTTGAAGGGTTCTAAATACGGTACCTAGAGTACTAGGAGCATCAGTAGCAGTTTAAGGATTATACTTAGAGGCTGATGCAACCAAAGAGCTCTCTGCATGCACCTGTGAAGTATAAGGAAGTTACTTTGAAATATTTAATACAACTCAATGAAATAAACTAAGTATTAAATCTTTCGAAGCCAAATGACCATTTCTTTCGAAGCCAAATGACCATTTCTTTCGAAGCCAAAGATGAAGTCTTTTGAAGCTTCAAGAAAAAGTCTTCTGAAGTCAAGATCTGATTTCTTCCAAAGACAGAGAAGACATGCTTTATCTGACTTACTTTTGACAAAAGTTGAACCACTTTTCACTGCCATCTCTGAAGACTCGCCAACTTATATGAGTTGGTGAAAAAGTCCATATTTTTATCAGCTGTAGAATATGGTCATACTATTTGTAACTTTCTACTTATGTACTTTTATCATTTTTGTAATATATTAGGATGTGAGCTATGGCATGTCATAATCACCAATCAAAAGGCAATCTGCCTTTTGACTTTACATTGATCTCGTTGTCTAGATTAATGTTTCCAGCTGGGCTTCAAAGTATGACCGGCTATAGGATGTGGTATAAAGTATCTAAAGTACTTGTCATTAGAATTAAGCTTTGTAACACTTTGTAAAAGGAACTTGAAAGCAATATACAACATTCTTGAAAACCATCTTATTGTGTTTTTGTTCTGTTCTTTACTAGCGTTCTTTGTTTCACCTTTAAGCTAGTTCCCTATTTGATCTGCTATGTGTTCTAAGTCTCTCCAAACATTGTGAAACTGTTGCATTGACCCCCTTCACCGGTCCTACAAGCAGTAAGTGCGAATACTCTTCCTTTAGCATTTGTTGGTGCACCATTTTCTCCTATGATCTTCTTGGCATCTTGATTAGGAGAATTATTCATGATATGCCCAGTCTAGCCACATCCGAAACATGCTCCTGTTTTATAGCGATAGGCACCCCAATGTTTCTTGCCACAAGTGTTGCATAAAGGCATAACATGTTGGTTTGGGTTTCCATACTGATTTAGTGGTTGTACTCCAATAGGTCCTTCATATGGTTTAATCTGATTCTAGGATGGTTTCGAGTTCTGGACTCTAGGTAGCCATGGGCGCATTTGGTTTCTAGTGTTTTGGTTGGCTTAAACTCTTCGATCTTGTTGAGTTACTGTAGTAGATAACTGACCAGTAGCTTGAATTCATTTCCCGAATCTGTCCCTCTTCTTATTCTCCCCAGTACGGGATAAGAATTATTTTCTTTCAAACTCAAAAGTCTCAATTGCATCACCGACCTTTGTAAGATCTTTAAACTTCATATACATGATTGACTTTCGAATTCAATCACACACCGTCCATTTGCACTTTTCTACTTGAACAGCTACAAATCTTGCTACTTCCCCAACAATAATAGCCAGCCTTGCAAATCGGGTCATGAAGTCTGATGCTGGTTCATCATTCCCTTGTCAAATAACGGCATATTCTCTGATGTAGGCTTCCCTATCAGCATTGGAGAAAAACTTATCATAGAAGATCATGCGAAAATCAGCCCAAGAAAGGCTAGCCGCGTAAGCTTCTTCTCCACTTATTAGCTTGAGTCCTTCCAACCAAGTTTGTGCATCATCCTCTAATTTATACGTGGCCAATCTGACTTTGTACTCATCTAACTCCTAATACTTCAAAGCTCTTCTCCACATGGGCTATCTAATTTCTAGCTTCAATTGGAGTTTCAGCATGACTGAAGAATCTTGGCTTTTGCTTTTAAAACTTCTGGATCCAAACTTGGATGTTCTTAGAAGCGTTATCTATGTTATTCGCATTGACTGCATCCCTTTGATTAGAGTTAGCACGTGCTTCAGAACGAGTTTGGTGAAGAATTGCCTCAACGGTTTGAGCAACGACGTTAGGTAGCAATCCTGTAAAAGCTTGGTTGATAGCATAGACTATGTTTTCATCTTAATAATATTACTTTATATGAATATCCATGTTTTCATCTTCCTAATAAAACGTTCACTCTTGCCGAAACCCTACATCTCGAGCATCTGGTTTAAACGAAAATTTACTCATGTATACACGTAGGAACTTCAATAAAGGTTAAAACTTTAATTTTTAGTTACCTTAGTCATGAAACTCCATGTGTTGGAAGAGAACCGTGTATATTTGCCGGTGGTTGCCGATGATCTTTGACGCTTCTGGTGGCCGGCAAGTGATGGAGCACAATGCATATGACGAGTGGTTGCATCAGTTTTGTGTGTAGTGCAACGAAGGTGGCTATCAAAAAGGTTACGTGGTCAGCAAAGAGTTGAGAACACAACGTTTATGTTGTTCGTCGTGCTACTGACGACAGACGAGGGTGGTAAACGAGGAGTAAAGTGAGTGGTGGTGTGGGTTTTTAGATCCGCAGTGTCGTTTATATTTAACCGGTGTTCCGTTCCTTTGTTAAAAAGACTAAAGAAACAGAGAACAGAACATAATAGAGGAAGGGTGAGGCTTGCAATTCTAGTTGGTGAATACTCCTATTAAAAGAGTGAGATCTTGAGCAATCATGGTGGCAAGTAATGGAGGCCATGCCGATGGTGTAGTCAAAATGGACTCATCTCTTTTCTTCTAGTTGTATCAACTCACACGCCACATACATATAATTGTCAACTTGCATTTAATAGTTATTGTTGTTGTTTATTTTTCTTTAATTAGAAATAATTATTTTATACAGCCACACGTTCCTTGTTAGTATTACATATTTATTTATTTTATTTTTTTTTGTTTTCAGTCTCATAAATTACTTTAACATTTATAGGTATATATTAATGAACTTGTTTGAATTGGTTTGTATTATTGTGACATTATATTGAAATTTTTTTTATCATGCCAAAATTATTATCATCATTATTATTATTATATATTTGTTTTTCATCCAAACGTCAATATAAGTTTGTTTTTAGTTTCTATTTATTTATGTCAATATAAGTTTGTTTTTAGTTTCTATTTATTTATGTATTTATTTTTTTATTGTAATTGTTGATTTATTTTTTAACTAATGAGATATTAGTTTATATTCTCTATTTTATTTTGTTTAATTATTATTAGTAAAATTTTATATAGATCTTACTTTTCAGGTATTTCGGTTGCTCTCTAGGGTTTTGTAATGAAAGAAGGGAGGTTATTTGGGCTTTTATAGGTAGGGTTTTTAAGTGGGTATTCCCACCACGTCAGACCATATTGCATTCAAAACCCGTCTCCAGTTATGTTTTAAATTTTATTTCACGATAAGATTAATCATTAAACACTATAAATATTTTAAGATTATTTATTTCTTCGTATTTAAAATTTATCAGATAGTTAAACGTGTTAGAACACGTTATACCGCTTATTTAATGCGTTTAACCGTTATAGACATTTTATCATGCCAGCCATCAATGTTAGTATTTTATGTTAGTATTTTAATACTAGTAGTATATATAATTGAGGATTTAATAATACTTTACACGTTAAACCATCTGTCCAAAGCATTAAAATTGCTAAAACTGGCGTATGTGTGTTAATGCGGTTTTATCGTTTTTGCATTGTAATTCACTTTCAATTGTTTGAATGAGGTTTATAATTAAATGTTAATGAAAGTATTAATATTCCACAACTGTGACACTGACGTGTCACGATAAAACCTGGTTATTTCTCTTGTTAATCGTTTACAATTCTATACGTTGGTTTGCAAACTTATAATAGTTCACATTATGACTTGTTAGGCTTTTCGAGCTAGTGTTCAACCTTAGAGTTATCGAATTGAGTGTTAAATGGATTTGAATCTTTTAATGGGCCTTGCCGTTTGGATTTTTATTATAAGGTTTAAATGTATTATGAGCTTGTTAAATTCAGGGTTATCACACAAATAGAAATAAGTAAGTCACATAGCATAACATTGCCAAATAAGAAAAATTTACGTAAATAATTAACCTATTTAAGTTATATAACTACATAAGGATTTCGACTAGTACACCCGATCTTATCATAGAACACCTAAGCAGTTAAAGACACTTTGAATTGATTTGTTTAGTGATATGATAATTTGATATAGGGCCTTATGTTGGAAAATATCCATTTAATGTGGCCTTAGAACTATTTATAATAATTATTTGATAACTATTATAATTTATGTTTTATGATAACAGTTTAACCAAATGACATAATCAGTACCCCATCTTTACTAAGTGTTATTTGATGGAAGTAACCATTTATGTAAGGGGTATTATGATTTCCATTAGGTGTCTAATAAATAGAAGGGATCAACAGGAATTCATGTATGGTAATTTTCATTCACTGCCATTAAACCATTCCCTGTAGAACACCAACATTAATCTCTCTCACAATTATCCATCAAGTTGAGACACCATAACGGAATCAATATGGCATCATCATCTTCTACATCTAAGCCAATCATTCCTACAAGTAAGTGATTCAATATTTTGTCTTCTTTGATGATTATATGATTGAATTGATATTAGGGTTCTGAGATATTGATTTGGAATCAAGAATTAATTAACATGTGGTATCAGAGCCACGGTTGATTATATCAATTCAATCCATGAAAATCGATGAATCTTGGTGATGTGATACTTTACAAAACCAATTTTGATGATGCAAATATTCCGATCACCGTAAGTTTCTTCTTTAAACCGTTCTAACGATATGGATGACGTTAAATTGAAATCGTTTTGATTCAAATAAAGAAATCTTGATAGCCTTTATTGATTAATCCAATTGTACTCAAATGGCAAACGGTGGAATATTTTATTAATTCTATCATCAGTTGTTTATCTAGTAGATAACACATACAATAATCTTAAAAACAATAATGATTGCATGTGGTTTAATTTTACAATTTAGTATAATTGTTTAAATGAAATCATTTCAAATCATTGATTAAATATCATTATGTTTGAAACATTCTGTTTCAAATTACTTTGTTAAAATTATTTGTTATACAAAATGACAGTTTATTAATTCAACTAGTGAATTCAATGAGTATGTTGTTTAATTTTACATATATCATAATTGGTCAATGTAAGAATGTGCTACATACTAGCCGATTGAATCAAGATCGATTGCAATTACGTACTGCAATTGGAAATTCACAATTTGGACAAGGAAGTTATTTTGATACAAATATGCATAATATTCATTAGTATCAAATCAATTTATCAAAATCAAAATATATCCATCCGTATCAAAATTTGTTATTTCATTATGTGTTTATCAATGTCAAATATGTTAGACTTTGTCTATAGTAATGACAAATGATACGGATGATATGACATGGTAAATTTTAATGAAAAACTATATGATTAACCCAAAGGTGCGTCATTTAGTTTGACATTGAAATTTAAAGATAACCATTTTAATGTAATCATGTGCATTACCAAACAATGAACCCAAAGGTCAATTGTATGATGATACACATGATGAATAATAGGCCTAATATGCATATATATTTCATTTATGCCCAAAGGTGATGTGTTTCATTTATGTATGCCTTATTTTATTCTTTATGTATGTTCATTACACTTGAATTTTGGTCATAGCCAATGCGAAGCCAATATTCAATTAGAACCTTTACTTAGTCTATTATTTGGTGTTATAATATGCTTATCTTCATTGTACTAAGTATTGCTTGTTTTATGTGATTACCCTGAATATTTTAGTTCACTTTTATTCTTCTAAAATTACTTGTTATGATTGTATCATTTTAGCGACCACTATGAACCCTAACTATGGGATTGAACCTTTGACCAGCACTAACTTCGCTTCATGGCGAGATGCTACCAAACTAACTCTTGGAATGATGGATTTAGACTATGCTTTGAGACACGACCCTCCTGCTGCACTTACTGCAGAAAGCACTGCAGAACAAAAACAAGTGTATAAAAAGTGGGAGAGGTCGAATAGAATTCCTTTGTTAAAAAGACTAAAGAAACAGAGAACAGAACATAATAGAGAAAGGGTGAGGCTTGCAATTCTAGTTGGTGAATACTCCTATTAAAAAAGTGAGATCTTGAGCAATCATGGTGGCAAGTAATGGAGGCCATGCCGATGGTGTAGTCAAAATGGACTCATCTCTTTTCTTCTAGTTGTATCAACTCACACGCCACATACATATAATTGTCAACTTGCATTTAATAGTTATTGTTGTTGTTTATTTTTCTTTAATTAGAAATAATTATTTTATACAGCCACACGTTCCTTGTTAGTATTACATATTTATTTACTTTATTTTTTTTTGTTTTCAGTCTCATAAATTACTTTAATATTTATAGGTATATATTAATGAACTTGTTTGAATTGGTTTGTATTATTGTGACATTATATTGAAATTTTTTTTATCATGCCAAAATTATTATCATCATCATTATTATTATATATTTGTTTTTCATCCAAACGTCAATATAAGTTTGTTTTTAGTTTCTATTTATTTATGTCAATATAAGTTTGTTTTTAGTTTCTATTTATTTATGTATTTATTTTTTTATTGTAATTGTAGATTTATTTTTTAACTAATGAGATATTAGTTTATATTCTCTATTTTATTTTGTTTAATTATTATTAGTAAAATTTTATATAGATCTTACTTTTCAGGTATTTCGGTTGCTCTCTAGGGTTTTGTAATGAAAGAAGGGAGGTTATTTGGGCTTTTATAGATAGGGTTTTTAAGTGGGTATTCCCACCACGTCAGTCCATATTGCATTCGAAACCCGTCTCCAGTTATGTTTTAAATTTTATTTCACGATAAGGTTAATCATTAAACACTATAAATATTTTAAGATTATTTATTTCTTCGTATTTAAAATTTATCAGATAGTTAAACGTGTTAGAACACGTTATACCGCTTATTTAATGCGTTTAACCGTTATAGACATTTTATCATGCCAGCCATCAATGTTAGTATTTTATGTTAGTATTTTAATACTAGTAGTATATATAATTGAGGATTTAATAATACTTTACACGTTAAACCATCTGTCCAAAGCATTAAAATTGCTAAAACTGACGTATGTGTGTTAATGCGGTTTTATCGTTTTTGCATCGTAATTCACTTTCAATTGTTTGAATGAGGTTTATAATTAAATGTTAATGAAAGTATTAATATTCCACAACTGTGACACTGACGTGTCACGATAAAACCTGGTTATTTCTCTTGTTAATCGTTTACAATTCTATACGTTGGTTTGCAAACTTATAATAGTTCACATTATGACTTGTTAGGCTTTTCGAGCTAGTGTTCAACCTTAGACTTATCGAATTGAGTGTTAAATGGATTTGAATCTTTTAATGGGCCTTGCCGTTTGGATTTTTATTATAAGGTTTAAATGTATTATGAGCTTGTTAAATTCAGGGTTATCACAGAAATAGAAATAAGTAAGTCACATAGCATAACATTGCCAAATAAGAAAAATTTACGTAAATAATTAACCTATTTAAGTTATATAACTACATAAGGATTTCGACTTGTACACCCGATCTTATCATAGAACACCTAAGCAGTTAAAGACACTTTGAATTGATTTGTTTAGTGATACGATAATTTGATATAGGGCCTTATGTTGGAAAATATCCATTTAATGTGGCCTTAGAACTATTTATAATAATTATTTGATAACTATTATAATTTATGTTTTATGATAACAGTTTAGCCAAATGACATAATCAGTACCCCATCTTTACTAAGTGTTATTTGATGGAAGTAACCATTTATGTAAGGGGTATTATGATTTCCATTAGGTGTCTAATAAATAGGAGGGATCAACAGGAATTCATGTATGGTAATTTTCATTCACTGCCATTAAACCATTCCCTGTAGAACACCAACATTAATCTCTCTCACAATTATCCATCAAGTTGAGACACCATAACGGAATCAATATGGCATCATCATCTTCTACATCTAAGCCAATCATTTCTACAAGTAAGTGATTCAATCTTTTGTCTTCTTTGATGATTATATGATTGAATTGATATTAGGGTTCTGAGATATTGATTTGGAATCAAGAATGAATTAACATGTGGTATCAGAGCCACGGTTGATTATATCAATTCAATCCATGAAAATCGATGAATCTTGGTGATGTGATACTTTACAAAACCAATTTTGATGATGCAAATATTCCGATCACCGTAAGTTTCTTCTTTAAACCGTTCTAACGATATGGATGACGTTAAATTGAAATCGTTTTGATTCAAATAAAGAAATCTTGATAGCCTTTATTGATTAATCCAATTGTACTCAAATGGCAAACGGTGGAATATTTTATTAATTCTATCATCAATTGTTTATCTAGTAGATAACACATACAATAATCTTAAAAACAATAATGATTGCATGTGGTTTAATTTTACAATTTAGTATAATTGTTTAAATGAAATCATTTCAAATCATTGATTAAATATCATTATGTTTGAAACATTCTGTTTCAAATTACTTTGTTAAAATTATTTGTTATACAAAATGACAGTTTATTAATTCAACTAGTGAATTCAATGAGTATGTTGTTTAATTTTACATATATCATAATTGGTCAATGTAAGAATGTGCTACATACTAGCCGATTGAATCAAGATCGATTGCAATTACGTACTGCAATTGGAAATTCACAATTTTGACAAGGAAGTTATTTTGATACAAATATGCATAATATTCATTAGTATCAAATCAATTTATCAAAATCAAAATATATCCATCCGTATCAAAATTTGTTATTTCATTATGTGTTTATCAATGTCAAACATGTTAGACTTTGTCTATAGTAATGACAAATGATACGGATGATATGACATGGTAAATTTTAATGAAAAACTATATGATTAACCCAAAGGTGCGTCATTTAGTTTGACATTGAAATTTAAAGATAACCATTTTAATGTAATCATGTGCATTACCAAAAAATGAACCCAAAGGTCAATTGTATGATGATACACATGATGAATAATAGGCCTAATATGCATATATATTTCATTTATGCCCAAAGGTGATGTGTTGCATTTATGTATGCCTTATTTTATTCTTTATGTATGTTCATTACACTTGAATTTTGGTCATAGCCAATGCGAAGCCAATATTCAATTAGAACCTTTAGTTAGTCTATTATTTGGTGTTATAATAGGCTTATCTTCATTGTACTAAGTATTGCTTGTTTTATGTGATTACCCTGAATATTTTAGTTCACTTTTATTCTTCTAAAATTACTTGTTATGATTGTATCATTTTAGCGACCACTATGAACCCTAACTATGGGATTGAACCTTTGACCAGCACTAACTTCGCTCATGGCGAGATGCTACCAAACTAACTCTTGGAATGATGGATTTAGACTATGCTTTGAGACACGACCCTCCTGCTGCACTTACTGCAGAAAGCACTGCAGAACAAAAACAAGTGTATAAAAAGTGGGAGAGGTCGAATAGAATTCCTTTGTTAAAAAGACTAAAGAAACAGAGAACAGAACATAATAGAGGAAGGGTGAGGCTTGCAATTCTAGTTGGTGAATACTCCTATTAAAAAAGTGAGATCTTGAGCAATCATGGTGGCAAGTAATGGAGGCCATGCCGATGGTGTAGTCAAAATGGACTCATCTCTTTTCTTCTAGTTGTATCAACTCACACACCACATACATATAATTGTCAACTTGCATTTAATTGTTATTGTTGTTGTTTATTTTTCTTTAATTAGAAATAATTATTTTATACAGCCACACGTTCCTTGTTAGTATTACATATTTATTTACTTTATTTTTTTTTGTTTTCAGTCTCATAAATTACTTTAACATTTATAGGTATATATTAATGAACTTGTTTGAATTGGTTTGTATTATTGTGACATTATATTGAATTTTTTTTTATCATGCCAAAATTATTATCATCATTATTATTATTATTATATATTTGTTTTTCATCCAAACGTCAATATAAGTTTGTTTTTAGTTTCTATTTATTTATGTCAATATAAGTTTGTTTTTAGTTTCTATTTATTTATGTATTTATTTTTTTATTGTAATTGTAGATTTATTTTTAACTAATGAGATATTAGTTTATATTCTCTATTTTATTTTTTTTAATTATTATTAGTAAAATTTTATATAGATCTTACTTTTCAGGTATTTCGGTTGCTCTCTAGGGTTTTGTAATGAAAGAAGGGAGGTTATTTGGGCTTTTATAGGTAGGGTTTTTAAGTGGGTATTCCCACCACGTCAGTCCATATTGCATTCGAAACCCGTCTCCAGTTATGTTTTAAATTTTATTTCACGATAAGATTAATCATTAAACACTATAAATATTTTAAGATTATTTATTTCTTCGTATTTAAAATTTATCAGATAGTTAAACGTGTTAGAACACGTTATACCGCTTATTTAATGCGTTTAACCGTTATAGACATTTTATCATGCCAGCCATCAATGTTAGTATTTTATGTTAGTATTTTAATACTAGTAGTATATATAATTGAGGATTTAATAATACTTTACACGTTAAACCATCTGTCCAAAGCATTAAAATTGCTAAAACTGACGTATGTGTGTTAATGCGGTTTTATCGTTTTTGCATCGTAATTCACTTTCAATTGTTTGAATGAGGTTTATAATTAAATGTTAATGAAAGTATTAATATTCCACAACTGTGACACTGACGTGTCACGATAAAACCTGGTTATTTCTCTTGTTAATCGTTTACAATTCTATACGTTGGTTTGCAAACTTATAATAGTTCACATTATGACTTGTTAGGCTTTTCGAGCTAGTGTTCAACCTTAGAGTTATCGAATTGAGTGTTAAATGGATTTGAATCTTTTAATGGGCCTTGCCGTTTGGATTTTTATTATAAGGTTTAAATGTATTATGAGCTTGTTAAATTCAGGGTTATCACAGAAATAGAAATAAGTAAGTCACATAGCATAACATTGCCAAATAAGAAAAATTTACGTAAATAATTAACCTATTTAAGTTATATAACTACATAAGGATTTCGACTTGTACACCCGATCTTATCATAGAACACCTAAGCAGTTAAAGACACTTTGAATTGATTTGTTTAGTGATACGATAATTTGATATAGGGCCTTATGTTGGAAAATATCCATTTAATGTGGCCTTAGAACTATTTATAATAATTATTTGATAACTATTATAATTTATGTTTTATGATAACAGTTTAGCCAAATGACATAATCAGTACCCCATCTTTACTAAGTGTTATTTGATGGAAGTAACCATTTATGTAAGGGGTATTATGATTTCCATTAGGTGTCTAATAAATAGGAGGGATCAACAGGAATTCATGTATGGTAATTTTCATTCACTGCCATTAAACCATTCCCTGTAGAACACCAACATTAATCTCTCTCACAATTATCCATCAAGTTGAGACACCATAACGGAATCAATATGGCATCATCATCTTCTACATCTAAGCCAATCATTCCTACAAGTAAGTGATTCAATCTTTTGTCTTCTTTGATGATTATATGACTGAATTGATATTAGGGTTCTGAGATATTGATTTGGAATCAAGAATGAATTAACATGTGGTATCAGAGCCACGGTTGATTATATCAATTCAATCCATGAAAATCGATGAATCTTGGTGATGTGATACTTTACAAAACCAATTTTGATGATGCAAATATTCCGATCACCGTAAGTTTCTTCTTTAAACCGTTCTAACGATATGGATGACGTTAAATTGAAATCGTTTTGATTCAAATAAAGAAATCTTGATAGCCTTTATTGATTAATCCAATTGTACTCAAATGGCAAACGGTGGAATATTTTATTAATTCTATCATCAATTGTTTATCTAGTAGATAACACATACAATAATCTTAAAAACAATAATGATTGCATGTGGTTTAATTTTACAATTTAGTATAATTGTTTAAATGAAATCATTTCAAATCATTGATTAAATATCATTATGTTTGAAACATTCTGTTTCAAATTACTTTGTTAAAATTATTTGTTATACAAAATGACAGTTTATTAATTCAACTAGTGAATTCAATGAGTATGTTGTTTAATTTTACATATATCATAATTGGTCAATGTAAGAATGTGCTACATACTAGCCGATTGAATCAAGATCGATTGCAATTACGTACTGCAATTGGAAATTCACAATTTTGACAAGGAAGTTATTTTGATACAAATATGCATAATATTCATTAGTATCAAATCAATTTATCAAAATCAAAATATATCCATCCGTATCAAAATTTGTTATTTCATTATGTGTTTATCAATGTCAAACATGTTAGACTTTGTCTATAGTAATGACAAATGATACGGATGATATGACATGGTAAATTTTAATGAAAAACTATATGATTAACCCAAAGGTGCGTCATTTAGTTTGACATTGAAATTTAAAGATAACCATTTTAATGTAATCATGTGCATTACCAAACAATGAACCCAAAGGTCAATTGTATGATGATACACATGATGAATAATAGGCCTAATATGCATATATATTTCATTTATGCCCAAAGGTGATGTGTTGCATTTATGTATGCCTTATTTTATTCTTTATGTATGTTCATTACACTTGAATTTTGGTCATAGCCAATGCGAAGCCAATATTCAATTAGAACCTTTAGTTAGTCTATTATTTGGTGTTATAATAGGCTTATCTTCATTGTACTAAGTATTGCTTGTTTTATGTGATTACCCTGAATATTTTAGTTCACTTTTATTCTTCTAAAATTACTTGTTATGATTGTATCATTTTAGCGACCACTATGAACCCTAACTATGGGATTGAACCTTTGACCAGCACTAACTTCGCTTCATGGCGAGATGCTACCAAACTAACTCTTGGAATGATGGATTTAGACTATGCTTTGAGACACGACCCTCCTGCTGCACTTACTGCAGAAAGCACTGCAGAACAAAAACAAGTGTATAAAAAGTGGGAGAGGTCGAATAGAATTCCTTTGTTAAAAAGACTAAAGAAACAGAGAACAGAATATAATAGAGGAAGGGTGAGGCTTGCAATTCTCAAAAAGACTGAAATTCGATCAGAAAACAGATTTGTTGCTCATCTGCACAATTTGATGCCTTTAAGATAAACTACAATACTCAAAAGGACAAATGGTAAATGAGTGAACTCATTGCCATGTGCGTACAAGAGGAAGAGCATTTAAATGTAGAAAAAACCGTTGTTGCTCATCTTACCACTACAAACAGTAAGAAAAGGAAAGGCAACTTCAATAAAGGAGAAAGCTCAATGGTCCAGAAAACGAATGCAGGTGCAGCCTCTGGCTCAACCACTTCTAAGGGTTCTTTTCATTGCAAATTCTGTCATAAGAAAGGACATACCCAACGAGATTGCCCTAAATTCAAAGAATGGTTAGCAAGGAAAGGTAATCATCTATTCATGATTTATGGGTCCTTTAATATTGATGTTCCTACAAACACATGGTGGGCTGATTCAGGTTCTATGATCCATGTTACAAATACCTTATAGGGATTCCTTACAATCCAGAAGCTAGAAAGAAACCGAAGGACCATTAAAGTTGGGAATGGTCACGTATTAAATGTTGAAGCCATAGTAACTTTGCAATTAGTTATGCAAGGTGGACATTGTATTAACTTATTAGATACTCTTTATGTACCCGGAATAACCCGTAATTTAGTATCTGTACGAAAGTTAGACAATGATGGTTATTATGTAACATTTGGTGATAGTAAAGTTATGATTAGCTCAAATTCTCATGTTGTTGGTCATGGTCATTTAGATGGGGATCTTTATAAATTGAACCTGGACAACCAATTCTCAAAGTCTTTGTTATCATATAATTTAAATGAAAACACAAATAAACAAAAACGAGACTTGGAAACCTCCTCTGTGCTATGGCATCAATGTTTAGGCCATATCTCACGAGACCGATTAACAAGACTCGTAAAGGATGGTATACTTCAAGTTCTTGATTTCACTGATTTTGAGACATGTGTAAAATGTCTTAAAGGAAAAATGACAAAGACAAATAAAAAGGGTGCCACAAGAAGTTCCAATTTATTGGAACTCATACACACAGACATTTGTGGACCATTTTCTATAGGGATATCCGGACATAAGTCATTCATTACTTTCATAGATGATCATTCACGGTATATGTACTTGTATTTAATTAAAGAAAAATCTGAATCACTTGATATGTTTAAAACCTTTAAAGCTGAAGTTGAAAATCAACTTGATCGTAAAATAAAGGTAGTGAGATCAGATAGGGGAGGCAAGTATTATGGTAGACATACCGAAATTGGTCAGGCTCCTGGTCCGTTCTCTGAATTTTTTAAGGAACACGGAATTGTGAACCAATTTACCATGCCAGGTACTCCTCAGCAGAATGGAGTTGTTGAGAGAAGAAATAGAACTCTTATGGATATGGTAAGAAGTATGCTAGCTAATACCAACTTGCCTGAATTTCTGTGGATCGAGGCATTAAAAACGGTAGTTCATGTACTCAATAGGGTTCCTTCTAAATCTGTTCCCAAGACACCTTATGAAATCTGGACGGGAAGGAAACCGAGTATGATATATATGAAGATATAGGGCTGCCCCGCCGAAGCTAAGCTTTACAACCCTCAACAAAGAAAACTTGACATGAAAACCGTCAGTTGTTTCTTTATAGGGTATCCTGAACATTCAAAAGGATTTAGATTTTACTGTCCCACACATTCTACTCGCATAGTTAAAACTTTTCATGCCGAGTTCTTAGAGAACTCTAACATGAGTGGGAGCAATGTACATGCAGATTCCATTCTACAAGAAGTGCAAGAAGAGGCGGAGAAATCCTTACATCTTCCTTCTATTACACCTCTAGTATATGACATTGCACCACCGAGTGTTCCGGTCGAGGATAATGTTCTTCCTCATGTAACTTCAAATGAAAGTACATCAAATTTAGAAGAGCAAAACCCTGAAATTGTCACTGAGCCCAAAGAACCTAGTATTCCATTAAGGAGGTCATTAAGGCCTACAAGACCTGTTAATTTTGATGATTATGTAACCTACCTTATTGAATCAGACTTAGACATAGGAAAGCATAATGATCCAACCTCTTACAATGAAGCCATTAGCAGTGACCAATTGTCTAAATGGAATGAAGCTATGATTGATGAGCTTGATTCTATGAGTAAGATTAATGTTTGGGATCTAGTTGAACTACCTAAGGGAGTGAAGCCCATAGGATGTAAGTGGGTTTATAAAACCAAAATGGATCCAAACGGGAATATCGAACGATATAAAGCACACTTGGTTGTGAAAGGTTACAATCAAAAGGAAGGAATCAATTATCAGGAGACTTTTTCTCCTGTATCACGAAAAGATTCCTTAAGGATCATTATGGCTCTAGTAGCTCATTTTGATTTAGAGCTACATCAAATGGATGTTAAAACAACTTTCCTTAATGGTGACTTACATGAAGATGTGTTCATGACCCAACCAGAAGGTTTTAAGTCTAAAGGTCAAGAACATCTAGTATGTAAGTTAAAAAAGTCCATATATGGGTTAAAACAAGCATCAAGACAATGGTATTTGAAATTTGATGAAGTTATGAAAAAGCATGGGTTTAATAAAAATCAAGTGGATAAATGTACCTACCTTAAGATGAGTGGGAGCAACTTTGTCATACTTGTTCTTTATGTAGATGATATTCTTTTGGCAAGTAGCAGTCTAGATTTGTTGCATGATTCTAAGCGATTACTTTCGCGTCATTTTGACATGAAAGATCTCGGGGAAGCCTCTTATGTAATCGGCATTGAAATCCACCGAGATCGGATCAAGGGGATATTAGGGTTGTCTCAAAAGGCTTATATTGATTGTTTGCTTACACGTTACAACATGCAACACTGCTCCCCCTTAGTTTCTCCTGTAGTTAAAGGAGATGTTTTTGGTTCATTTCAGTGCCCGAAAACAGAGGTAGAAAAAGAACAAATGAGATTGATACCTTATGCTTCTGTAGTTGGAAGCCTAATGTATGCTCAAGTTTGTACACGTCCTGATATTGCATATATCACTGGAATGCTAGGCCGATATCAATCTAATCTCGGCCTAGATCATTGGAAAGCAGCAAAGAAAGTATTGCGATATCTTCAAGGAACAAAGGACTACAAACTGGTTTATAGAAGAACTAATGATCTAGAAGTGATTGGCTATTCTGATTCCGACTTTGCTAAATGCAAAGATGACAAAAAGTCTACTTCAGGGTACATCTTTATGTTAGCAGGCGGGCCTATCTCGTGGAGGAGTCATAAGCAACAACTAACGACAACTTCAACTATTATGGCAGAATACGTTGCGGTTTATAATGCAACGTGCCATGGGATGTTGTTAAGAAATCTTATCATTGGACTCAAAGTTGTAAACTCCATATCAAGACCATTGAAGATTTATTGTGACAATACTGCGGCTGTCAGTTTTTCGAACAGTAACAGTTCGAGCGGCGTTGGATTATATCTTGATACAAAGTATTTGTTTGTACGAGAATGAATAGAGGAAAATAATCTTTGTGTCGAGTCCATTAGAACACACGATATGCTTGCGGATCCGATGACGAAAGGTCTACCACCTAAAGTCTTCCAAGAGCTCATTACTAAGATGGGTTTTACTAGAGACCTTGTATAATTGCATATTGCTATTATATATAAATTGTTATAAATTTCCTTGAATGTTTAACTTTTATTGTCTAATAATGTATGCATGCACTTATTAATCAATAGACAAATCTATACAATTAATCTTTGTATTATTTCGTCATCTTGGCTTAAAGTTTTTTTTTGTTTAAGTGTTTTGTGTTAAGACCTTAGTATTATTGATGGGGGTCTTGTGTTGAGTACAACTCGAATGACTGTATCTTTTTGCTTTGATCTTAACATAAAACTTGATGGGCGTTGCCTTGGCCAAACTTATAAATGCTCATCATAAATGGTTACTCGGCCAAGTGGGAGAATGTTGGAAAATATCCATTTAATGTGGCCTTAGAACCATTTATAATAACTATTTGATAACTATTATAATTTATGTTTTATGATAATAGTTTAGCCGAATGACATAATTAGTACCCCATCTTTACTAAGTGTTATTTGATGGAAGTAACCATTTATGTAAGGGGTATTATGATTTCCATTAGGTGTCTAATAAATAGGAGGGATCAAAAGGGATTCATGTATGGTAATTTTCATTCACTGCCATTAAACCATTCCCTGTAGAAAACCAACATTAATCTCTCTCACAATTATCCATCAAGTTGAGACACCATAACGGAATCAATATGGCATCATCATCTTCTACATCTAAGCCAATCATTCCTACAAGTAAGTGATTCAATCTTTTGTCTTCTTTGATGATTACAAGATTGAATTGATATTAGGGTTCTGGGATATTGATTTGGAATCAAGAATTAATTAACACCTTAATATTTCAAGCACCTTATTTGGTAATTGAAGCGAAATCAAGGTGAGTTCACGTGACCTGTTTTCAACTATTTAGTTTAACTCATTTTTGGCAACGATAATACATACTCCTACATCTTTTTGATATTTATTAATGTATTATTAATCAAGACTAATTTAGCCGTCACAAACAATCTCTAATATTTTGCATAATCATAACTAAAATAGAAACCCATTAATAGTTTTAGTTTCACATCATGACTCATCAGATAAGCTTTTGGTTTGCTGGTAGATGCGTATGAGGGTGGAATGGAGGTCATGAGTTTGAGACTTGTAGTCTATAACATTTTTTTAAAAAAATTTAATTAGTAAAATTACTATATTACCCTTACTGTTTTAACATAAATTAAAACCCTAACATCAATTACTAACTCCCACCATCGACCAGGCTGCTCAACCCTGCAATCGCTGACTAGCCTTGTATCGGACTAAACCCCCCCTCCGACTACCCACTGTCGTGGGGTGCCGCCTGCGGCCTCTACCGCCCCCTGTTGCAGCTGTTGCCATAGATTTTTTGAGAGTTTTTGGTGTTTTCTAAGAATCTAAGGTTCAACTTGAAAGATTAGTTTTCTAAATTGTTTGTTCAAAGTTCAAATCCGTTGGTGTTTTAATTGTTTTTATGACTTATTTTAATTTTTTGTTAGTTAATTTGTTTGTTTGTTGATTTGTGTATATAGAAATCTAGAATCTAATTAATTTGTTTGTTAATTTGGGTACTTAGAAATCTAGAATCTATAATTTGTTTGTTGATTTGGGTATTTAGAAATCTAGAATCTAGTTAATTTGGGTATTTCACTATGTTAGTGTTAGAACTCTTAAAAGATTAACATTTTGTCTTTTGCGTTTTGTCATAGTATAGGGAATTATTTTATAAATATATGTTCCTTGTTTTTCTTTGATAGTATAAATAGAATAGTTTATGTATTATATAGGTAGACCTAGAAACCGAGAGAACGAAACAGTTGGAATAGATTGAACAACTGTAACTACCTCTTACACTTTGTATCCTAAGCATTTGCTATCAATGAAATCTATGAATTTTTGAAGTAATTGCTTGTGTTTGATTACTTTGTGTATGAATTGATCATTGCATTACGATATCATCATAGATTCATCCATTTTAAACCTATTAAATGGTATCAGAGCTTTCGGTTCAGTGATCAGAGCTTATCGGCATTATTGAGCTCTTTGATTCACTTGAAATCATTGTTGATTGCAATTTGATCGATTAATTGTTGATTTTTGTTGTGTTTCATCAATAGAAACATGATTTGATTCACAATTTGGTGTTTAATCCGTTCAGATCTGAGTATTGATCAGATTTCTATTCGAATTGTGTTCTTCATTTTCGGACTGAAATTCGATCAGAAAACAGATTTGTTGTTGTTGTTTGATCAAAAAGTTAATTAGAGATCGTTAATTGATCTATTTACTACCTAATTGGAAGTTTTTAGATCAATTGAACAAGTTTTGAAGAATTTCATAAGATCTAAGTTTGTTGAAGATGATGAATTTGACGCTTGAGTTGTGAAAAACTACTGAAAATTGCTAAGTGATCAGATGCTTTGCAACTGTTTAGGTGTTTCATCACTGTTAAGGCATTTTCAGAACAGGCTTTTTACAACTATTTGGACGCATTGAGACTGTTTGGTCGCTTTGATACTCTGTTAAAACTAACAATTCTAGACGCTTGAGAACTGTTTGGGCATTTCTACACTGTCTGGGCATTTGAGAACTGTTCAGATGTTTTATCTGTTGGGCATTTCAGAATTCATCTAAGGCATTCCCTTAGATGTTTCTTGTTCAAGGCTAGGCGTTTCAGAAGTTTCAGGCACATCAACATTCAGACTTCTCAGTAAACACTTAGAAATTTTTTCAAAAACTAAAAATCCAAAAATTTCTTTTTAAAATTTTAAAAACAACAAAAAGAAGTCATTTTCATTAATTCAAAAAAATACAAAATTGTTATGTCTGAAGATTCTGAGAACAGGGTTCCCAAGCTCAAAAATAGAGCTGATTTCAAAAATTGGTCTCTTAGATTAAAGCATCATCTAAACTCCATTGACATTGATTTGTGGAAGTCAATAGAGAAAGGACCACATATCCCAATTACATCCGATGGTCCTGATAGAGGATTTGTTTATACAAAAGACTCTCCAAAACCTTATCCAGAGGATGGTCTACAAGGTGATGACTTAAGGAAGGTGAAGAATGACATCAAAGCTTATTCATTAATGTGCTAGGGGTTATGTTAGGGATAGATCTCTTGTATAGGTTTAGATGATATATATCACTCTTGTAATCATAATTGTAATTATTGTTCTTAATGATATAATATGAATATGATTAATTATGATTGTGTTTATGAATTGAGAAATATTTATTTTGCGCTTCATTATGTATATTTATGTATTATATAACACACTTCAGAATGTATGTGTGAATGTGCAGAAAACATTAAACTGTGTCAATTTGGAAAAATTGACTAAGTGTTGGAACAACTGCGGATGAAGAAAATGTTCTTCCGTAGATGTTCTCGGGAACATAACTGAAGAGTGTACATCCGTAGATCTTCTGCAGAAGAACAACTTCAGCTGAACAGGAAAAGAACAAGTGAAGCTACTGAAGGAGGGATTGCTGCGGAAGACAAGAACTCCTGCGGAAGCACAAGAACAATAGTTGCAACAAAAGACTGACTACCTGCGGAAGAGTAAATTCCTGCGGAAGGCCAATTAACTCAGAAGTCAACATCAAGTCAACAAGTCAACGTGGCAGAACATCAACAACATTAATGACGATTGAAGACGTTTTATTCAAGTGGATATTCCACGTCAGATCAACAAATTTTATCATCAGTAGAATCATTGTAAATCATGAATTCCTAAGCCGATAAACATGGCGAAGATTTGGATAACAGCATTAGATCTCTATAAATAGATACGAGATCATCAACAGATGTAATCAGAGAACAACAGTTGAGAATCATTAGAATCATCAGTAATCATTATCTCAATCATTGAATTCAAGATCAGCAACATCAATAGCAACAAGAAAGCATTATGATCAACATTATTGAGTTCTCTCGGTTTGATTATTCTTATTTTATTTGTTTGATTGGTTGATTTTAGTATTATTAATAGATTAAACACCAAGTATTGATAATTCCGCCATCAATACTTGTTCAAATCAAGTCTGATAATTCCTGAACGATCCTAGGGTTCACAAGTGGTATCAGAGCTTGGTGCTCATTAATTTATATCAATTGATCTATCAGCTTTGATTAAGTTTAATCGAATTCTATTTTAAAACAAAACCTCTATTTTTCAAAATTAACTATCATGAGTAACTCAGTTGTTGGTGCTTATCAACCTCCTAAACTGGAAAACAAATCTGATTTTAAAACCTGGAAAATTCGGTTCAGGAATCATGTTAATTATACAGATTCTGACTTATGGGCTTTGATTACCAAAGGACCTTATATTCCACCTGCCTTAGGAGCGGATTATAAGGATAATAATCAGCCCATTAGTTTAAAGAATCTATCACCTGATGATGCCAAGAGAGTCAAGATTGACATCAAAGCCTATAGTATGCTTACTATGGCTTTGCCTGAAGAACTCTTGATCAAGTGTGAATCATACAAAACTGCTAACTCGTTATGGAAAATCCTGCACACTCTGTGTGAAGGCAGTGACGAGATTAGAAGTATCAAAAAGGACACTCTCCATGCAAAATATGAAACCTTCCATCATATTCCGGGAGAGTCAGTCCCTCAATAATTGCATAGATTTATGCAACTTGTTACATAAATGAATATTCTTGAACTTAAGTACAGCAATGAGGAATTAAATAAAAAGATGCTTCATTCATTACCAAAAACTAGACACAGACTGTGTCCATGTTTAAAAATACAATTAATCTAAAAGCAATAGGACTATATACACTAGTAGCTAAGGTAGAAGCGTTGGAGCTAGATGAAATGACGAGAAACAAAAGTGTGAAAGCACCTATAGCTCCTTATCAATTTAAAGAGCTGAAGAATACTGGGAGTGCATTCATCTGCAATGAAGGTGAAGGCAACTCAAGTGAGGAAAGTGAACCGGAAGAAGAAACAAGTTTCTATGCAGCAAAGCCTTCAAAATCAAGATCTCAAAGCAAGCAGAACAAAAAGGAAAAATGCAAGGCTGAAGAATCCAAAAGCAAGAAGATCATCAATCAAGCGAAACCAATTACGGTGATTCTAGAATCTAAAGAATAGAAAGCCGCCTTTGCAGCTTTCAGTTTAAGTTTTCAAGCATATCTAGGAAGCACCTTGACTCCTGCTCATTTTTGTCAACAAGATCTAGAAGAACTTCATCCTGATGAAGTAGAAGAGATGGATCTGCAATGGAAAATGGCAATGATTGCCTATAGAGCCAAGATGTATATGAAATGAAACAAAGGACTATCTGTTGGAAGCAGAACAACAAAACTTGGGGTAGATAAGTCTAAAGTAAGATGCTTTAAATGCAATTTGTTTGGACACTTTTCAAGGGAGTGCAATAACAACCAACAGCAAACAACTGACTCAAGACAGCCCAGTCAAAGGAATTTCACACACCCACAACTAACCAATGCATCCCCACCAAACAATACAACAGGTACCTCTAACACTAAAGAAACTGGTTTGATTATTTTGCAGGATGGTACTTGTGATTGGAGCATGTATAAGAAGGAAGTGCTTGCTGAAAATCAAGCTTTAATGGCCAACATGGAAAACAAAGTGCCTCCAATGGCCACTGAGGTAAGACAAAGGTTGTGCTCTCCCGCTTGCATAGATGAAGTAGAAAGATATAGATCTCATGCTCAACAATTGGCTGATAAAGTAAAAGAAACCTTACTTCTAAATGAATCTCATATGAGAGAACATAAACTTTGTCAAGTTAAAATTAATTCTCTACAAAAGGATTTAGATAAACTTGTGTCTGAAAATTACAATCTAAAAGCACAACAAAAGACTGACTACCTGCGGAAGAGTAAATTCCTGCGGAAGGCCAATTAACTCAGAAGTCAACATCAAGTCAACAAGTCAACGTGGCAGAACATCAACAACATTAATGACGATTGAAGACGTTTTATTCAAGTGGATATTCCACGTCAGATCAACAAATTTTATCATCAGTAGAATCATTGTAAATCATGAATTCCTAAGCCGATAAACATGGCGAAGATTTGGATAACAGCATTAGATCTCTATAAATAGATACGAGATCATCAACAGATGTAATCAGAGAACAACAGTTGAGAATCATTAGAATCATCAGTAATCATTATCTCAATCATTGAATTCAAGATCAGCAACATCAATAGCAACAAGAAAGCATTATGATCAACATTATTGAGTTCTCTCGGTTTGATTATTCTTATTTTATTTGTTTGATTGGTTGATTTTAGTATTATTAATAGATTAAACACCAAGTATTGATAATTCCGCCATCAATACTTGTTCAAATCAAGTCTGATAATTCCTGAACGATCCTAGGGTTCACAAGTGGTATCAGAGCTTGGTGCTCATTAATTTATATCAATTGATCTATCAGCTTTGATTAAGTTTAATCGAATTCTATTTTAAAACAAAACCTCTATTTTTCAAAATTAACTATCATGAGTAACTCAGTTGTTGGTGCTTATCAACCTCCTAAACTGGAAAACAAATCTGATTTTAAAACCTGGAAAATTCGGTTCAGGAATCATGTTAATTATACAGATTCTGACTTATGGGCTTTGATTACCAAAGGACCTTATATTCCACCTGCCTTAGGAGCGGATTATAAGGATAATAATCAGCCCATTAGTTTAAAGAATCTATCACCTGATGATGCCAAGAGAGTCAAGATTGACATCAAAGCCTATAGTATGCTTACTATGGCTTTGCCTGAAGAACTCTTGATCAAGTGTGAATCATACAAAACTGCTAACTCGTTATGGAAAATCCTGCACACTCTGTGTGAAGGCAGTGACGAGATTAGAAGTATCAAAAAGGACACTCTCCATGCAAAATATGAAACCTTCCATCATATTCCGGGAGAGTCAGTCCCTCAATAATTGCATAGATTTATGCAACTTGTTACATAAATGAATATTCTTGAACTTAAGTACAGCAATGAGGAATTAAATAAAAAGATGCTTCATTCATTACCAAAAAACTAGACACAGACTGTGTCCATGTTTAAAAATACAATTAATCTAAAAGCAATAGGACTATATACACTAGTAGCTAAGGTAGAAGCGTTGGAGCTAGATGAAATGACGAGAAACAAAAGTGTGAAAGCACCTATAGCTCCTTATCAATTTAAAGAGCTGAAGAATACTGGGAGTGCATTCATCTGCAATGAAGGTGAAGGCAACTCAAGTGAGGAAAGTGAACCGGAAGAAGAAACAAGTTTCTATGCAGCAAAGCCTTCAAAATCAAGATCTCAAAGCAAGCAAAACAAAAAGGAAAAATGCAAGGCTGAAGAATCCAAAAGCAAGAAGATCATCAATCAAGCGAAACCAATTACGGTGATTCTAGAATCTAAAGAATAGAAAGCCGCCTTTGCAGCTTTCAGTTTAAGTTTTCAGGCATATCTAGGAAGCACCTTGACTCCTGCTCATTTTTGTCAACAAGATCTAGAAGAACTTCATCCTGATGAAGTAGAAGAGATGGATCTGCAATGGAAAATGGCAATGATTGCCTATAGAGCCAAGATGTATATGAAATGAAACAAAGGACTATCTGTTGGAAGCAGAACAACAAAACTTGGGGTAGATAAGTCTAAAGTAAGATGCTTTAAATGCAATTTGTTTGGACACTTTTCAAGGGAGTGCAATAACAACCAACAGCAAACAACTGACTCAAGACAGCCCAGTCAAAGGAATTTCACACACCCACAACTAACCAATGCATCCCCACCAAACAATACAACAGGTACCTCTAACACTAAAGAAACTGGTTTGATTATTTTGCAGGATGGTACTTGTGATTGGAGCATGTATAAGAAGGAAGTGCTTGCTGAAAATCAAGCTTTAATGGCCAACATGGAAAACAAAGTGCCTCCAATGGCCACTGAGGTAAGACAAAGGTTGTGCTCTCCCGCTTGCATAGATGAAGTAGAAAGATATAGATCTCATGCTCAACAATTGGCTGATAAAGTAAAAGAAACCTTACTTCTAAATGAATCTCATATGAGAGAACATAAACTTTGTCAAGTTAAAATTAATTCTCTACAAAAGGATTTAGATAAACTTGTGTCTGAAAATTACAATCTAAAAGCACAAGTTGAGCATATTGAGTCAGTTGAGTCTCATATTGTCATCAGAACAATATGAGAAATTGTTAAACTCTCATATTGAGTCTAAGAACAAGTCAGGATTGGGATTTCATGCAGTTGCACCACCAGTTACCAGCAATTATATTCCTTTACCTGAGTCAATGACCAACAACTTATCTAATCACTTCATACCTATGTCATCAGATAAACTCAATAATACTGAGTCATCTGAATCTAGTTCATCAGACTCCGAGCTGTCAGAATTTGATTATGACAACTGTGATGACTTAGATGAAGAGGCTGAGACTAATAATGCTGGGTTGGGTAAGGATAAAACTATGTTAAAAGAATACTCAATTCCAAAGGTACTAAATGAACTTAAACTACCCTATCCACCAAAACAAAGAAATCTGCTAAAGACAATCCACACATGAATTGAGCAATTAAATGAAGGCATACATGCATTCAATATATTAAATAAAGAAAAGTCAGCAAAAAGAGGATCAGGAGAAAAGAATATAACTTCCGCAGATCATCTGCAGAAGAAATCAGAACAGCACAAGAAAAAGGTCACAAAAGATGCAACACAAGAACCTTTTGATATCATGTCCGGAAGAGGAAAAGAGACATCAGTAGATAAAATGATAAGGAATTAAAGAAGTAAAAACTAATGAGAAAGAAGAAGGCAAAGAAAAGGAATGAATCTGAAAGTGAAAATAAAGTTTACTGTAAATGGTGTGACATGCACAACGACAGCACAGAAGAATGCTACTTTAGCAGCTATTGCTCAATATGCAACATGAACAATCACATGACTTCAGATTGTTACTTCAACAAATATTGTGCAATATGCAACAAAAACAACCATACTACAAAGGAATGCTACTTCAATAAGAAGAACAAAACAAAGATCATCAAGACAAAGAAAGTAGATACCTCTGAGTCAGACTCACAATCTTCTGAAGATGATAGAGATTCAAACCAAAAGAAACAACAACAAAAATAGAAAGTTACTAAGAAAAACAACAAAGTTACTGAAGTGAAATTAAAGAATAAGAAAGAGAAATCAATACAAGTGCAAAAGAATGCACCACACAAAAAGGTAGCACTTGAAGAAGTAAACAACTTCTTTGATCACTTTGACAAAGGCAATGATGAGCCTAAGTCCAAAGCAAAGGATGCAGAAAATTTTTCTGGCAATTCCTCATCATCCACATCAAAGAAGAAGTCTCAAACAAAATTGACTAACCAAGTCAGTATGAATCAAGAAGACATCACCTCAACCTCATCAAACATTACATCCTCACCCCAAACTAAACATAATGAATTAACTGACTGTTCAGCTAATCTAGAAACTTCAAGTCTTATTCATGAGAAAGTTGATACATTAGATAACAATGTCAAGCCCAAGACCAGCAAGGCTTGGGCTCCTAAGTCTAACTAAATTCATTTTTGTTTACAGGAACATCCAAGCAGGGTTGATAACAAGTGGTATATTAACAGTGGTTGTTCCAAACATATGACAGGAGACTGCACCCTTCTGCAGGACTTCAAACATAAGAATGCTTCATATGTAGCATTTGGTGGGGATAAGAAGGGAGGTAAAAATACTGGTGAAGGAATGGTAACAAATGGAGTTTTAGAGTTTGAAAAAGTTAACTTTTGTGAAAACTTACAGTTTAACTTACTAAGTGTATCACAAATCTGTGACCAACACTATACTACTTTCTTTGATAACTCTGATTGCTACATTCTTAAGCTAGGTTTCAAAATTCCAGAAGACTGGATCCTTCTTAAAGCACCAAGAAAAGGTAACACCTATGTGTTGGATATGAACAACACTGCACTAACAAGCAAAGAAACATGCCTGATCTCTAAATCATCAGAAGATGAAGCACAACTCTGGCACAGAAGGATGGTTCATTCCAACATGAAGAACATGAATAAACTGGTGAAAAATGACTTAGTCATTGGTGTTCCAAAGAAAGAATTTTACTGTTCTAATCACTGTTTATCATGCTATAAAGGCAAACAACATAAAGTATCACATAAGTCAAAAACAATTAACATAAACACAACACCTCTAAAGTTACTGCACATGGATCTTTTTGGTCCAACCAATGTGTTAAGCATTGGTAAAAGGCAGTACTGCTTGGTGATTGTTGATGATTTCAATAGATTTACTTGGGTATTTTTCTTAAAACATAAAAGTGAAACATCAGAAATTTTAAAGGAGTTCATCACTAAGATAGAAAATCAACTTGATCTAAGAATCAAGATGTTGAGAAGTGATAATGGAACTAAATTTGTTAATTATGTATTAGATTCATTTTGCAAGGATAAAGGCATAGCCAGGCAATTCAGTGCCCCAAGAACTCCACAACAGAATGGAGTTGCTGAAAGGAGAAATAGAACACTCATTAAAGCAGCAAGAACAATGTTGGCTGACTCATATTTGCCAATAACATTTTGGGCAAAAGCTGTGAACACAGCCTGCACTGTTCAAAACAGAACCTTGATTGTCAAAGAACATAATAAAACACCCTATGAACTTCTGTTTAAAAGAAAACCTTTTATAGGATATCTTAAAGCTTTTGGGTGTCATGTATCTATATTAAACACAAAAGAACAATTAGGAAAATTTGCTGAAAAGGCCTATGATGGTTTCTTTGTTGGTTATTCATCAACATCTAAATCATATAGAATCTATATTCCACATGACAATATAGTGGAAGAAAATCCTAATGTATCCTTTGATGAATCCTTATTCCCACAGTCTGTGAAAGGATCATCTTGGCTGTTTGATATAGATGCATTAGCTAACTCATTTAACTCTGGTTATCTTAATATGACAGGAGCTGCGGATACATGCTACCCCTATGTTCCTCCAAATATAGGTGTATCATTGATAGCTGATCCACCAAGAGTTACTGCTCCAGATAACCAAAGTGACAATGATCCTGGTACATCAGCACAAGAACACAAAGATGGCTCGGATGATTTTACACAATTCACATCAGCTGCAGTACCCTCTACTTCAGTAGATGTCTCTACTTCAGTAGATGTTTCTACTTCCATAGATGTCCTTGCTGTAGATGTTGAACAAAGTCCCCCCAAAAATCAAACCACATCAGAAATTCATCCCCCTCCAGTATCACATACAGATATGTCTTGCGCAGAGACCATAGCTGATCAGGTACCAGCTACGGAAGACATGTCCACTACCCCGGAAGGCATACATGTTCCTACGGAAGCTCCGTCAGATGCACCAGAAAAAGAGATGAACTATTTTGTTGACATTCCATCATAACTACCATCATCTCCAACAACCAACATCACAAACCTGGATTCATCCATCCAAGTTAATGATGTACCAGCAGTTAGAATGCATAAGTATCACCCAATTGATAACATGATAGGTGACCTCAACAGCAGAACTACCAGAAGACAAGGGGGAGCTGCAAACACTTGTCTATTCTCCTGCTTTCTATCTCAAGTAGTTCCACCCAACATAACAGAAGCCTTGAAAGACAACAGCTGGATTGAAGCAATGCAATAAGAACTTCAGCAATTCAGGAAACAGAAGGTGTGGAATCTAGTTGATCTCCCTGAAGGCCAATATCCTATTGGCACAAGGTGGTTATTCAAAAACAAGCTAGATGCCAGGGGAATAATAATCAGAAACAAAGCAAGGCTAATTGCTCAAGGCTACACACAAGAGGAAGGCATAGACTATGATGAAGTCTTTGCACCTGTTGCATGGATTGAGGCAATTAGAGTGTTCTTGGCATATGCCTCATATAAGAATTTCACAGTTTATCAAATGGATGTAAAGTGTGCCTTCTTATATGGTAAGATTGATGAAGAGGTCTATGTATCTTAACCACCAGGCTTTGAAGATCCTGATTACCCTCATAGGGTGTACAAGCTTGACAAAGCTTTATATGGACTTCATCAAGCACTAAGAAAATAGTATGAAACACTATCCAAGTTTCTTCTAAAACATGGATACAAGAGAGGAACAATTGACCAGACACTCTTCCTCAAACATGAACACCAAGACCTCTTAGTTGTTCAAATATATGTTGATGACATCATATTTGGATCAACAAACAAGAGACTTTGTGAAGAGTTTGAAGCCTTAATACAATCTGAGTTTCATATGAGTTCAATGGGAGAATTAAGTTTCTTCTTAGGATTACAAGTTCATCATAAAACAGATGGCATCTTCATCAATCAAGAAAAGTATATCCTTCAAACATTAAAGAAACATAACCTTGCAGACTGTACATCATACAAAACACCAGCATCTACTATAGATAAAATTGTACCAGATCCAACAGGGAAATCTATTAATCAAAGATTATATAGATCTATGATAGGATTCTTAATGTACTTAACTGCTAGTAGACCTGACATAATGTTTGCTGTGTGTATGTGTGCTAGGTATCAAGCAGATCCAAAAGAGTCTCATTTGAATGCAGTAAAGAGAATATTCAGATACCTCAAAGGGAAACCATCACTTGGACTATGGTATTCCAAAGAAGGAGACTTCAAGCTTTACTCCTATTCAGACAGTGACTACGGAGGATGCAACAACAATAGAAAGTCAACAACAGGAGAATGTCAATTCATAGGTCCAAGACTTGTGTCTTGGCAGTGCAAAAAGAAAACAAATATTTCAGTATCCACAGCAGAGGCTGAATACATAGTTGCTTTAGCAGGCTGCTCCCAGGTGCTATGGTTACAAAATCAATTACTTGATTATGGTTACAATTTTCTCCATACACCAATATATATAGACAACTCAGCTGCTCTATTTATTACTGCTAAACCAGTCCAACATAGTAAAACTAAGCATATAGAAATCAGATACCATTTTCTAAGAGATTGCTCAGAAAAGGGACTAATTAAGTTGATCAAAGTAGATACAACAAATCAACTTGCTGACTTATTCACTAAGGCCTTTGATTCAGTAAGATTTCAGTTCTTAATTGAATCCTTAGCCATAATCAACTTAGAATAAGTTCAAAACATTAACAACAGGTATATAGGCTCATTAACTGACATCATATGAGGCTATAAAATAAACTTATGAGTAAGGCATTTGATAATCTAAGGATATGATAGTATGCTATAAACATGACATATATCCTGCCTGCTCCCAACCAACTAACTACTAATCTGATGTGTTGAATATGTGAATAGGTTTATCCTGAGTGGAATATAAGTTATGTCATGCTTAATATAAAGCCAAGATGACTTAGTATGGACAAGTCACTGTGAGGAGTTGACAAGTAAGTCTCATCAGAAAGTACACAACTCATCACTCATACACACTTACTATGTTGTAACACCTTATAAACTCTATCTTTGCGCATCATGACCCTCTGTTTTGCGTGAGCAAAGACCTGGGTCAAAGGCCACCTCTGTTTTACGTAAGTAAAGACCTGGTGACCTGATGTTGATCATTAAAAGTTCCAAAAGGAACTGCTCTCAAAAGAATCCTAAAGGATCAACTACATAGTATTACAAGAGCATACATAAAGGCATTAATAAGACCTCAAAGAAATCTTAAGATAGAGCTTATAATCTATGGAACATGGTCTGTGTGATAAAGTGATGAATTGATCACAATCTGGGAGACAGACTTTCACACTCCTTGCATGATGCATTCATACTTGTTTATCTTTAATTCTACCAAACATGATAACTAGCAGGACATGCCCACTATACACTCTAGATTGAACTTCTGTGGATCACTATATTTGCAATTTGCACTAGATCTAGTAGGCCTTTAACTCACCCAACATAAGCAGGAATGTGTCTGATTAATAGTATGATCCTTAGTTTCTCAACCAATTGCTTGACACGACACACTAGACTCATGATTTTCAGTTACACATATTCACTAATCTTGCGATTTCCTTATAAATTTTTGATAAACTCATCTATGGAATCACAAATTTAGGGGGAGTAGTACCTCGTGAACCTGAGTAAACTGATCAATTAGTTCCCTTAATCTGAACCTTAGTATAACTGATTAATTATTTCCCTTAATCTGAGTAGCATATCTGATCAATTAATTCCTTTCAGAACAGATGTCCTACGGAAGATATAAGCTAACTTCCGTAGATTAGATGGTGAAATATGCTCATCCGCAGATGTTTCTACGGAAGACGCGTGGGTCCACTTCCGTAGATAAAAGTACGAAAGAAACAGAACTATGCTTTGCGTAATCATTAATTGCTTTTAATTGCGTAATCATTTTCAAAACACACTCTGACCTAAAAAGTTTTCATCCAAAACCCCCTTCCACCTCACCAAAATCAATCCTTTCTACCATGTCATATGGAAAACCATTATTAATTAGTCCATGAACATGGCAGATTGGGGTCTTTCCTCTAGGATGTCTCGGGTTGACAGTAGATCTTTTTGTTTGCTCTCATCAGATTCTTCTTTAGTCAGCTCTTCCCATTCAGGGTCACTTTCTTTTACTTGTTGTTTCAATGTAGTTTGATACTCAGGAGAATCTATTTTGATCTTCTTTGATGATTCTCCAGATGCATCAGCTAACTTCCCCAAATACTTCCTTTTTCCGTTGTAGGTGATCATTGCTGTTTCACCTTTAGTCTGTTCAGCCTCAGTCAATTTCTTCTTTAAACTTTCAATCTCATTATCTTTCAGCTTCAAACTTGCAGCTTGCTCATCTACCAGATTGTTTAAAGCATCTATTACTTCGTTGTTCATTACTTCATCTTCCCTCAGCCTTTTTACTCTACTCTCCAGGCTTCTAATGGCTTCAACTTTCTCATTCAACTCTTTTTTCATCTTTCTCAGCTTTTCCATCCTTTTGTTACTCTTCAGTACAAGGTTGTTGTACTGGGCCACCAAGTAGCGTTTGCTTACATTAATATCTTCTTCTTCCAAGTAATCTTCTTTGTAAGCAATTACATCAGTGTAAGCACCCTCATCCTGTGCAACTTCCTCACCTACATCTGCTGCTTCAGTATAGATTTCTTCAGTTTCTCCATCATTCATAACCTCAACTTCTTTCTCATCAAGATTAAGCTCTTCTGTTTGAGTTGGGCTGACAATGTGTTTAGTGGGAGTGGGAGAGATGATTGGTTTAGTTGGTGGAGGAAGAGATATGGGCTCTGTGGCATCAGTATTAATTGATGTGATGGAATTTGGTGAGTGTAGGAGTGAAGGTTCAGTCTTATCCTGACCAACTACTTCAATTGAGGCAGTATTGATTGAAGTTGGTGATTGGCCAAGGGAGATGGGTTTAGTGTTCTCACTTGAAGATGTCAAGTGGATGGGTGATGGTGGTAGCTATGATTCTTGTAGGGGTGATTTGGGTGAGGTATGTGGTGGTGTTTGAAGCTGTGAGTGAGTAGCAGATGGCGCTAATGAGCTAGCAGTTGGTTGCTCTTCTTCCCACAGCAGCTCCTGAGGAATGTCCTCATGTTCATCCAATACATGAGTGAACATGTCCACACCGCCTCTTTCATACTACCCTTTTAGTTTATTGAGCAGGGATCTTCCTAGATGTGTTTGTACTAGAATATCTTCCTCTCTTTCCACGCCCCGCAGTTGATCATTAATGATGAGCTGAATGAATCTTGGGAACATAAACATCTTATTCTCTTTTTGCACTCCTATGTGGTCATGTAGGCAATTGAGGATGTACTTGGCATAGTTGTACTTCCTCCCTTCAATTATGCCGATGATTTCGGAAGATATGTTCCTTGAGAATCTGTCTAAACCAGATTTCCGGTTGGATAGGCACTTGAGGTACGTGTGACATAAAATCGATAAGGCTTGCATAATCTTCCCTTCTTGATCTCTCCGTGCTCGTAGTCACCATCATACCCCATAAGGGCAAACACTTTCTGAATGTATTCATGATCGAATACATCAGGATGCCCTGCTTCTTCATCTCCTAATTCTAATACTCTGCGTATTGTTCCTTCGTCTATCCAGAGGGGTAGATTCCCTATGAATGCGGTGATAACAGATCCTTCTCCCTCATTTCCTACTTGTGCGGAGCTCCAAAAGTCGATCATGTGAGATTGAAAGATGAGGGGGTCTGCTGTTAGTGCGTAATGGAGTCGTGTTCTCCTCAGGTATTGTATAATGACCCTGCACTCGTCATCCACATCTGGGTTCAAGAAAGCACACATATTGTGGTCCTTTACGAATCTGTTCACCATGATAGCAGAGATGATTGGTGTTTACAGTGATTGATTTTGGTGAGGTGGAAGGGGGTTTTGGATGAAAACTTTTTAGGTCAGAGTGTGTTTTGAAAATGATTACGCAATTAAAAGCAATTAATGATTACGCAAAGCATAGTTCTGTTTCTTTCGTACTTTTATCTACGGAAGTGGACCCATGCGTCTTCCGTAGAAACATCTGCGGATGAGCATATTTCACCATCTAATCTACGGAAGTTAGCTTATATCTTCCGTAGGACATCTGTTCTGAAAGGAATTAATTGATCAGATATGCTACTCAGATTAAGGGAAATAATTAATCAGTTATACTAAGGTTCAGATTAAGGGAACTAATTGATCAGTTTACTCAGGTTCACGAGGTACTACTCCCCCTAAATTTGTGATTCCATAGATGAGTTTATCAAAAATTTATAAGGAAATCGCAAGATTAGTGAATATGTGTAACTGAAAATCATGAGTCTAGTGTGTCGTGTCAAGCAATTGGTTGAGAAACTAAGGATCATACTATTAATCAGACACATTCCTGCTTATGTTGGGTGAGTTAAAGGCCTACTGGATCTAGTGCAAATTGCAAATATAGTGATCCACAGAAGTTCAATCTAGAGTGTATAGTGGGCATGTCCTGCTAGTTATCATGTTTGGTAGAATTAAAGATAAACAAGTATGAATGCATCATGCAAGGAGTGTGAAAGTCTGTCTCCCAGATTGTGATCAATTCATCACTTTATCACACAGACCATGTTCCATAGATTATAAGCTCTATCTTAAGATTTCTTTGAGGTCTTATTAATGCCTTTATGTATGCTCTTGTAATACTATGTAGTTGATCCTTTAGGATTCTTTTGAGAGCAGTTCCTTTTGGAACTTTTAATGATCAACATCAGGTCACCAGGTCTTTACTTACGTAAAACAGAGGTGGCCTTTGACCCAGGTCTTTGCTCACGCAAAACAGAGGGTCATGATGCGCAAAGATAGAGTTTATAAGGTGTTACAACATAGTAAGTGTGTATGAGTGATGAGTTGTGTACTTTCTGATGAGACTTACTTGTCAACTCCTCACAGTGACTTGTCCATACTAAGTTATCTTGGCTTTATATTAAGCATGACATAACTTATATTCCACTCAGGATAAACCTATTCACATATTCAACACATCAGATTAGTAGTTAGTTGGTTGGGAGCAGGCAGGATATATGTCATGTTTATAGCATACTATCATATCCTTAGATTATCAAATGCCTTACACATAAGTTTATTTTGTAGCCTCATATGATGTTAGTTAATGAGCCTATATACCTGTTGTTAATGTTTTGAACTTATTCTAAGTTGATCATGACTAAGGATTCAATTAAGAACTGAAATCTTACTGAATCAAAGGCCTTAGTGAATAAGTCAGCAAGTTGATTTGTTGTATCTACTTTGATCAACTTAATTAGTCCCTTTTCTGAGCAATCTCTTAGAAAATGGTATCTGATTTCTATATGCTTAGTTTTACTATGTTGGACTGGTTTAGCAGTAATAAATAGAGCAGCTGAGTTGTCTATATATATTGGTGTATGGAGAAAATTGTAACCATAATCAAGTAATTGATTTTGTAACCATAGCACCTGGGAGCAGCCTGCTAAAGCAACTATGTATTCAGCCTCTGCTGTGGATACTGAAATATTTGTTTTCTTTTTGCACTGCCAAGACACAAGTCTTGGACCTATGAATTGACATTCTCCTGTTGTTGACTTTCTATTGTTGTTGCATCCTCCGTAGTCACTGTCTGAATAGGAGTAAAGCTTGAAGTCTCCTTCTTTGGAATACCATAGTCCAAGTGATGGTTTCCCTTTGAGGTATCTGAATATTCTCTTTACTGCATTCAAATGAGACTCTTTTGGATCTGCTTGATACCTAGCACACATACACACAGCAAACATTATGTCAGGTCTACTAGTAGTTAAGTACATTAAGAATCCTATCATAGATCTATATAATCTTTGATTAATAGATTTCCCTGTTGGATCTGGTACAATTTTATCTATAGTAGATGCTGGTGTTTTGTATGATGTACAGTCTGCAAGGTTATGTTTCTTTAATGTTTGAATGATATACTTTCTTGATTGATGAAGATGCCATCTGTTTTATGATGAACTTGTAATCCTAAGAAGAAACTTAATTCTCCCATTGAACTCATATGAAACTCAGATTGTATTAAGGCTTCAAACTCTTCACAAAGTCTCTTGTTTGTTGATCCAAATATGATGTCATCAACATATATTTGAACAACTAAGAGGTCTTGGTGTTCATGTTTGAGGAAGAGTGTCTGGTCAATTGTTCCTCTCTTGTATCCATGTTTTAGAAGAAACTTGGATAGTGTTTCATACTATTTTCTTAGTGCTTGATGAAGTCCATATAAAGCTTTGTCAAGCTTGTACACCCTATGAGGGTAATCAGGATCTTCAAAGCCTGGTGGTTAAGATACATAGACCTCTTCATCAATCTTACCATATAAGAAGGCACACTTTACATCCATTTGATAAACTGTGAAATTCTTATATGAGGCATATGCCAAGAACACTCTAATTGCCTCAATCCATGCAACAGGTGCAAAGACTTCATCATAGTCTATGCCTTCCTCTTGTGTGTAGCCTTGAGCAATTAGCCTTGCTTTGTTTCTGATTATTATTCCCCTGGCATCTAGCTTGTTTTTGAATAACCACCTTGTGCCAATAGGATATTGGCCTTCAGGGAGATCAACTAGATTCCACACCTTCTATTTCCTGAATTGCTGAAGTTCTTCTTGCATTGCTTCAATCCAGCTGTTGTCTTTCAAGGCTTCTGTTATGTTGGGTGGAACTACTTGAGATAGAAAGCAGGAGAATAGACAAGTGTTTGCAACCCCCCCTTGTCTTCTGGTAGTTCTGCTGTTGAGGTCACCTATCATGTTATCAATTGGGTGATACTTATGCATTCTAACTGCTGGTACATCATTAACTTGGATGGATGAATCCAGGTTTATGATGTTGGTTGTTGGAGATGATGGTAGTTATGATGGAGTGTCAACAAAATAGTTCATCTCTTTTTCTGGTGCATCTGACGGAGCTTCCGTAGGAACATGTATGCCTTCCGGGGTAGTGGACATGTCTTCCGTAGCTGGTACCTGATCAGCTATGGTCTCTGTGCAAGGCATATCTGTTTGTGATACTGGAGGGGGATGAATTTCTGATGTGGTTTGATTTTTGGGGGGACTTTGTTCAACATCTGCAGCAAGGACATCTATGGAAGTAGAAACATCTACTGAAGTAGAGACATCTACTGAAGTAGAGGGTACTGCAGCTGATGTGAATTGTGTAAAATCATCCGAGCCATCTTTGTGTGCTTGTGCTGATGTACCAGGATCATTGTCACTTTGGTTATCTGGAGCAGTAACTCTTGGTGGATCAGCTATCAATGATACACCTATATTTGGAGGAACATAGGGGTAGCATGTATCCGCAGCTCCTGTCATATTAAGATAACCAGAGTTAAATGAGTTAGCTAATGCATCTATATCAAACAGCCAAGATGATCCTTTCACAGACTGTGGGAATAAGGATTCATCAAAGGATACATTAGGATTTTCTTCCACTATATTGTCATGTGGAATATAGATTCTATATGATTTAGATGTTGATGAATAACCAACAAAGAAACCATCATAGGCCTTTTCAGCAAATTTTCCTAATTGTTCGTTTGTGTTTAATATAGATACATGACACCCAAAAGCTTTAAGATATCCTATAAAAGGTTTTTTTTTAAACAGAAGTTCATAGGGTGTTTTATTATGTTCTTTGACAATCAAGGTTCTGTTTTGAACAGTGCAGGCTGTGTTCACAGCTTTTGCCCAAAATGTTATTGGCAAATATGAGTCAGCCAACATTGTTCTTGCTGCTTTAATGAGTGTTCTATTTCTCCTTTCAGCAACTCCATTCTGTTGTGGAGTTCTTGGGGCACTGAATTGCCTGGCTATGCCTTTATCCCTGCAAAATGAATCTAATACATAATTAACAAATTCAGTTCCATTATCACTTCTCAACATCTTGATCTTAGATCAAGTTGATTTTCTATCTTAGTGATGAACTCCTTTAAAATTTCTGATGTTTCACTTTTATGTTTTAAGAAAAATACCCAAGTAAATCTATTGAAATCATCAACAATCACCAAGCAGTACTGCCTTTTACCAATGCTTAAACACATTGGTTGGACCAAAAGATCCATGTGCATAACTTTAGGTGTTGTGTTTGTGTTAATTGTTTTTGACTTATGTGATACTTTGTTGTTTTGCCTTTATAGCATGATACAGTGATTAGACAGTAAAATTCTTTCTTTGGAACACCAATGAGTAACATTTTTTCACCAGTTTATTCATGTTCTTCAAGTTGGAATGAGCCATCCTTCTATGCCAGAGTTGTGCTTCATCTTCTGATGATTTAGAGATCAGGCATGTTTCTTTGCTTGTTAGTGCGTGTTGTTCATATCCAACACATAGGT